>QFDX01006131.1:0-10237 GCA_003315875.1 Lactifluus piperatus | reverse complement strand
TATGGAAGTGTGGTCATGTGATGTTGAATCACATGTCTTTGTGACGAAGCGTGACGTGTTGTGACAGTACAAGTTCCACTCAGCCACTTTCGGCTCAATCCACCGGCAACGCGCCTGCAGCGCGCAAGCCATCCGAACCCCTGAACGGAAGCAGCGGAGAAGACCCGCAGCAGGCAGAGGAGCCGCCGCCGCCCTCGCCACCACCACCGCCGCCGCGCCAGCAGAAGTTGAAGCCGAGCGCCCCACCGGAAGGGGTACGACGCTCAAGCCGAATACCGAAGCCATCAGATTACCTGCGACGCCTTGAGAGGGGCGAAGGGACCGTCGACGGGCGCATACCAAACTTGAAGTGGATGCACCCCAACGTTCAAGAACAACTATCCTCGCCAGACCAGTCATTCAGCACGGCGCCAGATGACACCGCGGCAGCAGGCATCGATTATGCCTACCAGGCCGACTCAGAGGACGTCGTCGCAGCAGCCATACAAGACGCCGAAGGAGATCCGAAGTCCCTCGAGGAGGCGCAATCGCGCGCCGACTGGGAATCCTGGAAGAAGGCCATGGACACCGAAATCGACACGCTGCGGCGCGTGGGCACCTGGGAGACCGTGCCACGCCCGGCAGGCAAGAACATCGTAGGATGCAAATGGGTCTATCGGCTCAAGAGGAAGGCGGACGGTACGATCGACAAATACAAGGCGCGGCTGGTAGCCCGCGGTTTTACTCAGATTTACGGGGTCGATTACTTCGACACCTTCTCGCCCGTGGCCAAGATGGCCAGCCTGCGCGCGATCCTCGCGATCGCGGCTCGATTCGACTGGGAGATCGAAACATTCGATTTCAATGGGGCGTATCTCAACGGAGAACTAGGGGACGATGAAGAAATCTATATGCAGGAGCCGCCCGGTTACGCGGAAGGCAAGGGGCAAGTCAAGCGACTCCGGAAGTCGCTCTACGGACTGAAGCAGGCCGGGCGCAAATGGTATGACGCCCTCACCCGTATCCTCGCTGACCTGGGCCTGCACGTTAGCCAAGCAGACCCAGGAGTATTCCGCGCGCAGATTGGGGAGCACACCCTCATTCTTGCTGTGCACGTCGACGACTGCGCGATCACGGGAAGCTCTCCGGAGCTCATAGCCAAGTACAAGCGCAAGCTCAACGCCAAGTACGCGCTCACAGACCTGGGGCCGATCCACTGGCTGCTAGGCATCAAGATTGTCCGCGATCGTTCGGCGCGGACGATCTCATTATCTCAGTCATCATACATTGATTCTATCTTAGCGCGCTTCAATTTGGCCGACGCGAAGGCGCAGAGCACTCCGATGGTGCCGAACGCGACCTATTCGAAGGAGGACAGCCCCGCGGACGCGTCCCACGCCGCGCGCATGAAGAAGGTACCGTACAGGGAGGCTATCGGCAGCCTCATGTACGCCTCCGTCGCTACTCGCCCCGACATTACATTCGCCATTTCAGTCTTATTGCAGTTTCTTGACAATCCGGGGGAGGCGCACTGGGACGTGGTCAAGCACATATTCCGTTATCTGGCAGGTACGAAAGACCTGCAGCTGACTTACGGGGGCGATCGGCACGACCTCATCGGGTACACGGACGCGGACGGGGCCTCGCAGCCCCATAGGCATGCCATCTCAGGGCACGCGTTCCTCATCGACGGCGGGGCCGTTTCTTGGAGTTCCCACAAGCAGGAGATCGTCACGCTCTCCACAGCCGAGGCCGAATACGTCGCGGCGACGCATGCAGCCAAGGAGGCGATCTGGCTGCGCCGCCTCATCGGGGAACTATTCCCCACTTCACTCTCACCGACTACGCTTTTTTGCGATAACCAGGCAGCGCTCAAGCTCGCAATCGACGACAACTACCATGCAAGAACCAAGCACATCGACATCAGGTACCATTTCATTCGCCAAGTCATCAGGAGCGAAGACATCGTCATCGTCTACTGTCCGACCGACGACATGACAGCAGACATTCTCACCAAGGCCTTACCAAGTTGGAAGGTCTCTCACCACACAATAGGACTTGGGCTACAACGCGCCGGCATCGCGCTTGCTGGGGAGTGATGGATTTTCGGCCGATGAAGAGGCCACGATCGAGCGCCGCCAGGAGCGGGCTCGCACACAGTGTCATGCAGGGGCGATCTGTTGGCAAGGAGGAGTGCCACAGATCGCACATATTTGGTTTGGACCGCGAGGGTACTCGCGCATTTGATTTTACCTCTTCGACGGCTTTATCTTATTTTATCATGTTGCTTATCTACTTAGATTGCTAGAACGCGGCATCGCTGTGCCACTGCGATGCCGCCACAAACCCGCGACAGCGGGCGCCAGATCAAGCGCGATGGTGCAGGCCTAGCAGGCATCGGAGTGTCGACCGACGCCGCTACCTGACGGCCTACATATCCTTTTTCTTTCGCTACTTACAGTTTCTTTTAAGTACTTACTTTCATCTTTCCTGATCCTTACTTAGAGACGCGTGGCGTCGACATACACCGTCCATATCCTTATGGTATGGACTAGAACCCTAGGTACACTGTCTTGTAGATAAAAGGGCGAGGTGAATGCCCTCGACCATTATCCAAAAAAGATCCTCTCTCCTCTCCTCTCTCGTGTGACGCGTGATCCGATCTCTTCCTACCTCTGCAAATTTATCCAAGGCACAAGGGCATGGCCATGCTCAGCGGGTCCTGCAGAGGCCTGACTAGATTGGGCGAGAGGGGTGGCTATCGAGTCTGTCAGCGCCGTCGAGGACGTATGACACACGACCGCGACACAGAGGGCCTCGCACGCGGATGCAGTGCGCGATCAACAGCATCCGTGCCAGTAGAATTGCGCGGCGTGCAAGCTTTGCATCGCACTCGCATCTACCATAGTAAGATGCGCCACCAACCAAAGTCAACACGCTGGTTGTGAGTGGGATGGGGCGCAGGGTATGTACGGCATGAGGAAGCTCATGAACTGGCAATCAGCCTTGCGGCTTGCTGTCAGTCTCCACGTTTAGATACTGCTCTGCGTAGCCTTGCTACGCTGTCCCTTCATATAAAATAGGTAAGACTATCAACCATGTCCTCGCCGTTACTATCACGCACCTCGTTGATATGCCTCATTGCTTGTCCACCACCATTTGTTTTCCCCTCGTTGGAAGGTTTGTCCGACGCACCAGTCCTAAAGCTCCGTATTCCTCGTTCAATGCACCAAATTGGGATTCCATAGAACTTATCAGAAATAGACGACACTCATCTATCAGTATCCTCAATGACGACGTGCTTTTCAACATCTTCTCTCTCTATCGACTGGGTTTCCGCGGCACCTCATGGGATGGCAGATGGAAATTGGATCCGGAATACCAACGTTGGTGGTACAAGCTAGCGCACATTTCCCGACGCTGGCGATATGTGATACTTGCATCGCCATTGAGGCTAGATCTTCAGCTTGTGTGCACATCTGATGTGCCTGTAGCAGAGATGCTGGCACATTCACCGCCTCTGCCGCTCACTGTCTATTATCAAGAGCCGTTTAGCGAGATGACAGCAGAAGATGAGGAGGGCACGCTGCTTGCACTCTCGCACCGTGATCGTGTCCATCGTGTCGCCCTTCGGATGCCACCTGCGCAATTGGGCAAGTTTATCACAGCCATGGATGACCAATTCCCAAACCTAGAACACCTCTATATCGACTCTCACGACGACGATGCAAGCTTGATACTTCCCGAATCATTTCAGGCACCCAACCTACGCCACCTCGATCTGCGGCACATTGCTTTCCCACTACGATCTCCCCTACTCACAACTACCGGAGGCCTTGTCTCTCTCCGCCTTCTGGATATCCCGCGATCTGGCTACTTCCCGCCAGGTTATATACTCACACGGCTTTCACTCATGCCCCAGCTGGAAGACCTTTGGATTTCATTCCGCTCGCCTGTTCCGAATAGGGATGTTATCAGACAATTATCGGAGATCCCAACCATGACTCATGTCACCCTTCCTAACCTTCGCCAGTTTGACTTTAAAGGTGTCAACGCCTACTTTGAGGGCCTTCTTGAACGGATCACCGCCCCTAATCTCAGAAAGCTCGAAGTTTCGCTTTCCAATCAGCTCACCTTCACCTTTCTCCAACTCTCGCAGTTCCTGCAGACATCACAGAACATCACATTTGACGAATGCAAGCTCCATTTTACCACGAAATTTGTTTTATTCATGGCGTCCTCACCTCAAGATTATTCAAAATACGTGAAGTTATGGATCTTGTGCAATCACTTCGATTGGCAGGTAGCGTTCGCAGCCCAGATCACTCGTACACTCTCACCAATACTCTCCGTCGTTGAGAATCTCAAGTTCAGGAAGGACGATGAGCACGTTCTATCGTCAGCGTGGCACAACGAGGTCTATCGAGCGCAGTGGCGTGAAATTCTCAGCCCGTTCAGCAATGCGAAGACACTTATTGTGCGAGACTACTTCGTCGGGAAAGAAATCTCTCGTTCACTGTGTTCAGAGGATGGAGAGGAGTCCCTGGCACTGTTGCCGAATCTGCAGGAGCTTCTATATTCAAGAAGCAAGGTTCGCGATGCTTTTATACCATTCATCAATGAACGACAGACAATGGGCCACCCTGTGCGCCTGACATCGAGTTCTTGGTGGGATTAGAGCTGTAGGGCACTGTGATATTTGAAACTTAATCTACCACCAGCTCCCATCATATATGATACCTACTCGTACCTACTTTTATCGTCACTACTCTCTTGTCGAGAAATCCTTTGAAGTTCAAATATGTCTCTCATCGTCCGACTTTTACACATGCGCTTTTGCCACTCGTCTCACTCGCTCCTGCATACTTCGACCTAGCACAGGAAAATGTCAAGCGGACTCCCAAATCACTGGGACTAATAAACTCACTGGAGAACCAGACGATTTGAGGTTAGCAAGGGAGCCAAACTATCCGCTGTGAGACTGTTTATACAGCCTTAGAAACCCGTATCACGAGCAGCGAAGGCCCAACCTATTTAGCCATCAGGAGGAAGCTCTTGGAAGTCAGGCCTCTCCAGAGCTCAATCTCGACGAATAAATCGCTTGTTAAAACTTTAAAACGTGATTTGAAGGAAATGCTCTGAATTCCAAAAACTAAGATAACAGCCCCCGAAACGGGGAGACTGTTCCCAGCACATCCCTGACAGTAATGTGTCATTCCCTGTTCGCACAAAGTAACGTGACCATAATGAGAAATATTCCATTTTGGCGGAGTGGACATGGCGGATACATGGCGGATGGATGCAGTAAATGTCATATCATAGCACAGGGGAGGGAATACAAAAAGAACGCAAGTTCAAGGCAGTTATTTCTGAGGAAGATAAACGGAGAGAAGCAGGTGAGTTTGGCCTGGCGAGGAAAGCAGAAGGACGTACAAGGATGATGCCCTCAAACCTCGACTTGAACCACGCCATCGTATCATCCTTCGTCACCCGGTGATTCGTGCCAACACGAGACCTTTTGATCTTACGCTTCGCTACGCGGTTCCCCGGACGGCCCATCACCACATAAAAGTCCATGCCAAAGATACCAATCGTGGGATCGTATCGCGCACCGAGGTCAATGTGCTCCTGAATTCCAAAACCAAAGTTGCCGGTTTCGGAGAAGTTGCGTCGACGGAGCTCGTATTCCTTCACCTTGAGACCGCGTTCGAGGATCTCCTCGGCCTTTGGTCCACGAATTGTGACGTGCACGGCAATCTTCTCGTTACGACGGATGCCAAATTGACGGACGGTGTAGCGGGCCTTGGAGGTGACGGGTGTTTGGCCGGTGAGCTGTTCGAGGACCTTAGAGGCTCGTGTGAGACGGTCACCAGACTCTCCGACGGATATGTCTGTGAATACCGCACAGGAAGGAAGTGTGTCTACGTCAAGATGAGGTAGGAACAAGTAGAAGCCAGCACGCACTGATGACAAGCTTCTCTATACGGAGATCGCGCATTGCGTTTGTAGGGGCCGTTTTCGCCTCAGACTGAAGAATATGCATATAATCATAATTTTGTAAGTATCAAGGCCAGCTGTGTACAAGGGTATTGCACACCATTTTGAAAGATTTTTGGGTGTTTTCTTGGGTCGACCGCGTTTGTCGATTGTCGCGTGAGGCTTACCTTCCTCCGCCAGCGACTTGTGGCTTGCGACTGTACAGTTATTCATCGGCAATTTCCATGGTTCTCCCACAACCTACATTCACTAAATCCCATTCTTGATCAGCGGCCGACTAGCTCAGTTGGTTAGAGCGTCGTGCTAATAACGCGAAGGTCTTGGGTTCGATCCCCACGTTGGCCATCTCCTTTTTTCGCTCTCATTTTGCCTTCGAATCCACCCAGTCATTGTGTTTAATCGTCATCACAGCATGCTTCAGGGACGGTATATATCCTAACCAAGTCATTCTACGGACACAGCTCTACAATATGATCTTTTTTTTTTTTTTTTTTAAATCCAATTTATATTCCGCTATAGTGTAGTACAAGCCGCGGTCCTCGCTATGCGAGATTTTACATTAGGACAGGAGGGGCATTCCGTAGTTAGGGTTGTAGGTAAGGGTAGAAAGGGAGTTGGGCAGGTAAGGTATATTAAGTAGGGGCTGGCTATCGAAGCCCGGTAAACTATCCCGGGTCGAAGGGTTCCTCTAAGGGAGTGAAGCACGCCTTTGTTGCCTCGAGGAACTGAATGAGGGCGGCTCCTCCTTCTCTGGTGCCGAGTAGGGTGGCGAGGGAGAGATCAGGAACTGCTGGGGTGAGGAAAGTGGCTCTGGCTGCTGCGAAATGGGGGCCAATATGATCATTGACAAGCATATGCCACGTCGTGTTCGGCATGGTCGGACCGGAGAGTAACCGAATTGATGCACCGAAAATCGGAGACGCCACACAGCTAGCCCTGGGATGCCTTCTTGATTGGAACTCACTATGCTGTGTATACGCTACAGTGTGACATGATAAAGACTCGATTACAGCAGCGGACCTGACAAGACCAGAACGAGTGTAGAAAGAAGCACGTGAATAAGAATATGTGAATAAGAAGAGGGAAGGCACGGAAACACAGCCGACTGTAAAAATAATCGACCAAAAAAGGTTAAGAAGGGTCTCTATGATCATCCTCCGCTCGCACTGACTGTCACCGACCTGTCTTTACATGTACATAATTTGCCTCATTCTGTCAAACTTTTCATCCTCTTTTTTTTTTCTCTTCCTTCTAATCCTTTTTATCCCGGCCCGTCTGTGGGTCTCCCACTCCCTCACTCTTTTTCTCTTCGCCCATCATGTCCGCTCTCCGCCATACCTCCCCATCACCACCCATTCCCGAGACCCTAGCAGCTGCCACTCTATCAAACACACCGTAAGCCCGAATTCTCTTTCTGCTCCCGAACTCTAACCTCTACCAGGCCACTCGACAAAGTCCTGTCTACCACATCGCAACGTGCCGCAGCATCCGAGTTACAGATCAAGGCCCTCGAGGTGCCACTAGCTCGTCTCCTCTGCCATCTGATTTCATTTACCTTTACGTAACAGGAGAAGCTCGCAGAGGACCTGAGCAACTGCCGCGCTATTGAGAGTTCGCTCAAAGAGGCCTTCAACAGTATCAAGGTGCGAGATGCTACCCATAATTCTTTATAGAAATGGCTGAAGGAATTCTCCAACAGCGCAACTACCGCCGTGCAGACAAAGATGCACTCCGCACGCACGTTCCACACATCACTCCCGAGCTCAGCGAAGCGCTTACCGTACTTCATGACCTTGAGGAACGACTGCCGGCCATCCGTACACAGGCCGCTCACATACGGAACCTCTATGACTCGAGCCGCGTGAAGGTGCTCCATTCCCTCATTTACACCCATTGTTTATCCACTAGCGGTGCTGACGTTGACGGCTCCCTTCGCAGGCGCGGGTACTAGTAAAGGAACTTCGCTGGCTGAATCGCGACTTTACGAGCCGCTGGCGTACTGTCATTTTCTCACGTTCGAGTCCAGTGTCGTGGCGCTGGCGTGCGACACTCCGCGCGCTCTTTGCACTTGCATTCGTCTTGCTTGCATGGTGCATGTGGATCGCACTACGAGGAGCGTATCGGGCTCATCGTCAGCGGTTAGTGTGGGGCGAACGCCTCATTTCGTAGAGTCGCACCGGGACTTGGTACTCCGCAGTCTTTCAATTTCCCATCCTCCTTCCGTTGTACATTATTTCCAACACGTATACCTCATCTTCTTTCTTTTGATGACGAGAAGTGTAGCATAAAGTCACCCCTAGTTCATAAATAAAGTTATCAAACATGAAATCATAAATCTATGAGGTTGACCGCTCTCCGACATTGTCCGGAGTAGGTATGGCATATGAAAAGGCATGTGATCAATCTGATGAAATCACAATACCGAAAGGTGTGCTGATGATGTCGTTCATCGTCCGGTGATCTACTGACGGTTACCAGCCTTGAGCCACCCAGAAACGGGCAATGCCGCGCCGCATGCTCCGTGGATGAGTCGAGCAGTGGGTAAGCGAGGCTCATGTCCGCGTGCACCGGACAGCCCCAAACAGAACCCACCCGAACACGAGCTCATTTTTTTGTCTTTTTTGTCCAATTTATATTCTGCTATAGGTTAGCCACGACGCGAGCTCTGCTAGGCGGGATATTACTACAGTCGAACCCCTCTTAACACATACCTCTGATAACGCATAACCCCTGATAACACATGGCTTTATCCATCCACCAAGTTGGTTTGCAGGGAATTGCATAGCATAACGCATAGGTCCGCGATAAGGCATAACACATACCCTTTGGTAGGCAAATTTCCGCAAAACGCATAGGTATACCTACTATATTAGGCCTAGACCCGATCATATATTAATTACAAAGAGTCAATGCAGCGAATAAATATTATATTTTACACATAAAAGCCGTGGCCTAGGCCGGGCCAAGCCGGGCCGGAACAGCACTACCGGGAAAAATACACCAAAGTGACTTGAATGACCCTATGGCACGGAAGGTTGAGGCCCTTTTGGGTTCATTCAATAGGCAGCTCCGCCTCGAGGAAACCGGGGGTATGAAAAATACTATTTTAACTGATTTTTTTCAAGAGAGCATAGATGTTACCTTCAATATCACTGTTAAAACTAGTCTACATTTGCCTCTGCACTGTAATTCAGCACATATGCAGTTCTATGTTTTTCTGATTTTTGACAAATTTCCAAGTCTATTTTTAGCATACCTCTTGAAACACATAACCCCTGATAACACATACCCTGGGCTGTCCACCGAGGGGGTATGTGTTAAGAGGGGTTCGACTGTACACGGTAATCATGACAATATGAACTATATATGCGGTGTTGAGGTACAGTACAGCACGGACGTTTTTGTGGGCTACACCCACTGAGTCCTCCGTCTTGGGTCAGTCAAACCGTCATTTTGCCGATGCTTACAGAACAACGTTTTACGGCTTCTCGTCACAGTCATCCTTAATCAATCAAATGAATGAAGTTATAATGTCTGATTCATAGCTCCCAGTTTCAATCATGCCCCTGATTACCCCGTTTCTGGCGAAAGAAGATGAAAGCTCATCATTCATTCATTTAATTCTTCATCCAAACTTGGACTAACCGGTTCTCACCGCTTTTTGCAAATTTGTAAAGACCCTATATCCCATCAGCTACCAGGGGTGAGAGGAGATACACAGCACTTTAGGCTGGCGAATTGGAGGGCGCGGAATAGCACAGAAATCTTCACGCGTGGACCCTGGGGCCAGTTTATTGGCAATGGGGCGCGCTGAGGTGTATCCAAACGTGGTTCACTTTCCGGAAGCGGGGTTGGGTTGACTGTCGACCCATATAGCTATAGGATTGATGATACCAGAACAGCGAAACTGATGTGGTGAAACTCTTCTTTTCACACTAAGACACGTCCAATCCCTCCACCAACTTGCAAAAAAAAAAAAAAATCTAATTTTATGCCTCGCGGAGATTCGCCCGTTTGCAGGGAAATGTCCTATCCACCGCACACACACACGAGTAAATGAGATTGATGAGGTCTAGAAATGGCGGTATTAACTCAGCAATGCGCGGGAAATTATCGGGAAAGCGTTGAGAGTTGGACGTTCCGAGTAGTCCGAAAGTCCGAACGAGCGGCGACGTTAACCAATAACCTCACTTGCGGATAACGACAACGACATCCCCCTCATACTTGATGTCTTGTTTATCATAGCGTCGCACGCACAGTC
>QFDX01006130.1:0-16817 GCA_003315875.1 Lactifluus piperatus | reverse complement strand
GGAGCAGATGTGCGTCCTGCTACCCATCGCGGAAATCGAACTTCTCGCTATCGCCCATGACGTTGCTGAGTCTGTGAACTGGGGAGAAGTTTTCGGACACTGTAAGGAGATCACCACAATTGGGGCCTATAGAGGCGGGACAACCACTCTCCTACCGACACTCACACATCCGAAACGTGTCAGTACGACATCTGGTGGTAAGGAGAAGAAGAGACAAATTGAGAGTAGAGATCTCGAGGCGCCACAGTCGGCCGACAACGCCATTGCACACGCGCTTCCTATTTTCCCAAATCTGACGACACTCGTCTTGAACGGGTTGGATTTCTCTGAAAATGTGCCTCGTTGTGGCAAGCTGTATGACGTCGTCATGAATGCCATCCAACGGCGAAAGTCATACGACGTGCCCCTGAGGCATCTCCTCATCGAAGAGTGTACCATCACCGCCGAACACGCAAAGGAGTTGGAGAAAGAGGTCCCGAGATTCGACTGTAACAGCGAGGGCGTGGATGCCACATATGAGGATTCGGACGATTCGGATTAGGGCTATTCTGGTGGTTATTCAGTCGATTGGTAGTGCTGTCCCCCTCCCTCCATTGGAAGTGCTAGCGTCAAGTCGCCGTCTTATTCTAGTAGCTTCATATATTTCATGACTTTTCATGTGATAGGTACTCTTACTATACTCGAGTGTTGGCATACATGTACTCAGATGTACTCGAGTATATAAGGCCTGCGAGTTCATAGCTAGTGATTATCAGTTCATTCGAGCTTCCCTCCACCGCTTGCGCAACTCTCTGAGCCCTTCATCTTCAACACCAAAAATGAGCACGGGTATGGTATAGCTTGTACAGCGGGGGGAGGGCGGTTTTTCTCGCCTACCTGACTCAGCTGCTGGCACCTGTGAGCGCCTGTTTCTTTTTCAATCCCCCACCTCGAAAAACAAAAGTTGGATCTTCTACGCCAAAAAATGAAAATGGAAGCAGAAATGCAAAAAAAAAACATTGTGAAAGAGATTCTTCATGAGAGCACGCCACGTGCACCCCCGTCAGCCCGACTCAGCCGTCCCGCTATATATCTGCGCCAATAGCCTAAGCACGCCCCTATCCACCCCGAGACCATCATCCTCTTCCTCCTGCATAGATCGCGCATTCACACCGCGCACATGCCGCCTCCCGCCATCGACATAAGACTCGCCCAACGCTCTGCACACCTCGCCCTCCGAATCCGCTGCCAGCTCGCCACTACCGCTACCGCTCGGCATCGGTATCGACATCGGTGGTACACTGGTACTGGTACCAGGAGTGAGTTGTGGATGTTGCAAAACGGCAGGAAGTGCGACAGACCCGTCCGAATCTCCAAGCGCGACGCTCTGCGCCATCCCAGATTGATACACTGTTCCCGTGGTGGATTGTCCCAGCATCGTCGACATGGCACCAAAACCGACGCTGACGCCTCCTCCTCCTACGCCTGCACCACCACGACACCGCACGGCCGCAGTCTGCGATTCGTGTAATGCGCGCTCGTACTCACGCGTACGGTCCGTGGGCACGGTCAAGTTCGCTCGGCGCGTTTGGTTATCTGCGGCCCCCACGCAGAGAGTTCTGCGATGCGCGCGAGGTACAGAGAGCCGGAAGTGTCTGCGGGCATCCATTCTGGGTGGGCAGCTTTAAACGAGACGAAGGACTTCTCCATCTTTCCGTCATTAGACATCAGTCGTGCGTCGGACACTTTCGTCGGTGCGCCAAACTGTTTTTACATAAGGGGATCGGAGAGGGTGGTTAAATCATAAAAATATGAAATGCGGACCTTGACATTGCCGTGTAGGTTTGAGGGAGGAGTAGAATCCTCGAACCTCGAATTTTAGCTTTACAGTACAGTATTCCCACCAACTGAGCAATGTGGCTAGTGAGAATTTCATTTTATATATCTTTCCCGCTACCCGATTGGTTTCTGTTCAAACGTTCTTTGGAGAGGACGGTTCTCAACAAAGACCTAATCTCGAGTAGTGTCTCTACGATCTAACCAAAGCCACTGGCAGATTCCCCCATCGGTCTCTGCAATGACCGAGGACGACAGCACCTTACGTTTCCGTTTTGAAAAGTGAGAACATATCCTATATGTATCAGTTTGGGCTGATTCTCGAACTCTCATCAAGCGAGGTGCAGCCTGAGGCATATTTATTAGACTCCGATCCACTCCACTCCATCATTTCGAAGCTGAATCTACCGAGTTCGGATCCACCAGAACCCCCAGCACGCGCTCCGAAGCCATTTCCGCGCTGGATCAGGACCGTAATTCCCTCGTGCCGATCTCCCTTCTCCCTTCCGAGATTCTTGCACAAATCTTTCATAATTATCATAATTATGCGCTAGAGAACCCACGAGGCTGGATCAACGTCACACATGTGTGCCGATACTGGCGTCAGTCCCCTCCGTCTCATCATTTCATTCAGTTTCACTCTCAGATGCAAGCGACTCTGCAATCACCAGCGCCCTCTATGCATCTCCCTTGGAGCGGGAATGGACGGGTACGGGGACAGAAGACGGCGAAAGCCTTGACGAGTCTTTCGAGGACGTGTCTGCGTCATCTTCCTTCCTCCCTCTCATCACGCTCCCACCACGCCCTCCGAAGCCACCCGGAACGCACGCGCTTGCGCCGGCCACAAATTTAAAACAGCCGCCGGCCCAGCCCCCCAAGCTGCCTCAGCGTCGTTCGCCCTAGCCAGGGGGCTCTGCGAGTAGCCTCGCTTCGCAGGGTTCTTCGCCCTCGCCCTCATCTATCACTTCTGTCGTGGCCACGCCAGTCACAATGCTTTCACCCTCTGCCAGCAACTCCTCTCCATCTCTCACAAACACTCGTCGCGTGCCGCTTCCCCCACCGCCCGCATCCGCACCTCCGCCTCCGCCTTCACACCCACGCTCGCGCCCACCTTCAGCACGTGTATCCGTCCAGTCGACCACAACGACCGCCTCAGACCACTCCTCCCTATTTTCACATGGTACCACGACCTCCCGCTCCTCAGTTTCCTCTCGCGCCTCACCTCGACGCCAACCCCGGTCCCAGGAACGAAGCAAGCCCTACGTGCACGATATGATACACTCTTCATAGGCAACGTGCGTGCGCATGCGCCTAAGGCACCGCCCCCGGCGGCACCTGTAAAACGTCAGAACGCCGGCTGGCGCGGGCTGTCAATCGATATGGAAACGAGCGCTTATTCCTCGTCTGCGTCCGTGCCCCTACCAGAGCCTAGGTCTGATGCGAGATTGGATGGACGTGTCGTACGCAAGATATGGCTCAAATCCAGACTCGAGCCGCAGTGCCTGCGGGATATTTGGTACGCTATATTCCCTTCCCTCTTTATTGCTTCCTTTTCCTAAAGGAGTTTTTTTTTTCTTCTCTTTTTCTGGGGTTGGTTGGTTGGTTGTAGGGATGAATGTGACCCGGAGGGTGGGGCCTCACTTGATCGTGAAGGGTTTGTGCGTGGGATGGGGAGGATCGTTGAGGAGCTACGATGTGCGCAAGTGCTCGGTCGAGCTCGTGCCTGTTCGAGCATGGGCCTTCGAACGCCCAGACCGCCAGGCCCTTCCCGTCCTATTCTCCGCTGAGCTTTACGGGACTGTACAGCGCCGGTCGTAACGATGTTGTCGCTTTGCTGCTACATGTATGTACATACGAGTGTGATACCCCACCCCTGTTTTACTGGACACATACCTCACCCTCCCCCCCTCCATTCCCGCGTTGTGCCCATATCACCAATTTAACCCCCCAATTGGCAAACATGTATCACTCACGTATCGTAAGGCTCGCACCGCAGCTTTATGTAGACATAATCGAACACTGGCAGCGATTGCATGATGAGAGTATGCGCACGCACATGAACCTTTCCGTTGCACATTTCCAAAACATATGGTACCTTTCTTTTCTCAGCAGCAGTTCGTCTCACATTTTATAATCTGAATCTGACTGCCAGGGGACATTTTGTCCTTTCTTGTTTTTGGGTGCGTCATCGTCATACTGAATAACTCTCGAAACTACCAAGGAGATCTCCTTGAGAAGTGCGGTGACATCTGATCTGATCGCCCTGGAGCTCCAATATTTTGATATGTAAGCACTTTTGATTAAGCACACCGAGTTGCTGAGTGTCCTAGCGCAGTGGCTTGCGTCAATTGGTAGATTCGCAGAGCCTTTTATTTAATTGCCTGGCACGCAAGCTCTTCGATCATGGCTTTCGCTGGGCGGCCATAGCATCATATCACCCCATGCACCAGGCCAAGGCACATGTTCTCCTCACCAGGTTGTTGGAAAATCCAGGCGAGTGGGAAGGACATGCCGAACTGTGAGTGATAAACAAGGGTCACATGATTCACACCCAAATCAGACAGCATGTCAAAGCTGCGAACGGTACGGTAACGGTGCGCAGCCCTACCGTTGTGACAAGGAAGGGATGGGCGGAAAGAACGATTCCATACCATGGTTGACGTGAGGAGTAGAATCCTATTTAGCTTTACAGTACAGTATTCCCACCAACTGAGCAATGTCGCCTTGAGAATATCCGGTGGGCAAGGATGACCTAATCTGGAGTAGTGTCTCTGTGATCTAACCAAAGCCACTGGCAAAATCCCATCGGCCTCTCCAATGACCGACGACGACAGCACCTTACGTTTCCTTTTTGAAAAGTGGGACCATATCCTATATGTATCAGTTTGGGCTGATTCTCCAACTCTCATCAAGCGAGGTGCAGCCTCAGGCATCTTTATTAGACTCCAATCCGCCCCATCATTTAGAGTTCGGATCCACCAGAACCTCTAGCACGCGCTCCGAAGCCATTTCCGCGTTGGATGCTTACATTCTATCCCTGCGCATGAAACGTAATTCCCTCGTGCCGATCTCCCTTCTCCCTTCCGAGATTCTCGCACAAATCTTTCATTTCTATGCGCTAAAGAACCCACGAGACTGGATCAAGGTCACACATGTGTGCCGATACTGGCGTCAAGTTGCACTGGAGGATACCTCATTGTGGGCCAGAATCACAGCCTTCCCCCGGAACACGAGATGGATCGCCGAGATGCTGGATCGATCAAAGTGTGCGCCGTTGACTATAGACCTAGATTTTTTATCAATAACAGCTATGGATGCTCTACTTTCACATATCTCGCATACTTGCAAGATCCGCCTTCCCGGTATGGGGAACTCCCACATTGACAGCATCAAAAAACTTTTTGATCTGGAAGCCCCAATCTTGGAACATTTCGAACTCCATATAACCGGCGTTTCTTCCCTCCCTATTTTTTACCCACTTGTTGGAACAAAATTCTTTAAGGACAACGCCCCGAAGCTGCGTACCTTCTCGCTCTACCGCGCCTGCGTCCCTTGGTCAAGCATTCCGTGTTCCCAGCTAACCGTGCTGAAAATTATACTATCCCAATATCAATCTAACATCGACGACACCCCCTTGTCCAATATCTCTCAGTTCATTGGTCTATTGACTAGCAGCCCAGCATTGGAGCATCTTGTTCTCCATTTTTGTTTACCCTCTCAGGCTATGCCTTCCTCCTTTTCTGAACAAACCATCCACCTTCCGCGCCTTTCGCACTTGGACCTTGTCGGGTCAGGTTCAAGAATTTCAAATTTATTGAATATGCTCAAGCTACCTTCTTTGATAAAGCTTCTCCTATATTGCATCTTCGAGAGTACTGTCGCATATAGTGGCGGCGTATTTCTTCCCCTCATTTTAGTTCCGTTCAAGAACATCGTATTCAAAATCTTCAGACTTGATATCTACTACGAGGACCAATCAGTACACATGGCCATATCCAATTACCTTCCCGCATTGACAAATCATCATAGCTTTGAAAGCTTTCGGAAGCACGATCCCGACCATTCCCTAGCAATCGAGAGGAAATTCGACATTGGCCACTTGTCGGACACCCTGGAGCAGATGTGCGGCCTGCTACCCATCACGGAAGTCGAATTTCTCTCTATCTTCGCCCCTGACGTTGCTGAGTCCGTGAACTGGGGAGAGCTTTTCGGACGCTGTGAGGAGATCACCACAATTGAATTCCACGCGACAACTGCTCTCCTACCGACACTCATACCTCCGAAACATGTCAGTACGACATCTGGTGGTAAGGGGAAGAGACAAGATGAGAGTAAAGCTCTCGAGGCACCACAGTCGGCCGACAACGCCACTGCATACGTCCTTCCTATTTTCCCAAATCTGACGACACTCGTCTTGAACGGGTTGGATTTCTCTGGAAATGTGCCTCGTTGTGGCAAGCTGTATGACGTCCTCGTGAATGCCATCCGACGGCGAAAGTCATACGACGTGCCCCTGAAGCGTCTCGTCATCGAAGAGTGTACCATCACCGCCGAACACGCAAAGGAGTTGGAGAAGGAGGTCCCGAGATTTGACTATGACAGTGAAGAGTGCATGGACGCCGCAGTTTCGGATTGGGACGATTCGGATTAGGGCTATTCTGGTGGTTATTCAGTCGATTGGTAGTGCTGTCCCCCACCCTCCATTGGAAGTGCTAGCGTCAAGTTGCCGTCTTATTCTAGTAGCTTCATATGTTTCATGACTTTTTCATGTGATAGTTACTCTTACTATACTCGAGTGTTGGCATAGATGTGTTCAGATGTATACTATAAGGCCAGCGACTTCATAGCTAATGATTTTCAGTTCATTCGAGCTTCCCTCCATCGCTTGCGCGGCTCTCTGAGCCCTTCATCTTCAACACCAACTGCTGGGAAGTAGACCAATTTTTATTCAACACCAAAAATGAGCACAGGTACGGTATAGCTTGTACAGCGGGGCGGGGGGCGGTTTTTCTCGGGTGATTCCCGACCTGGCTCAGCTGCTGGCACCTGTGAGCGCCTGTTTCTTTTTCAATCCCCCACCTCGAACAACAAAAGTTGGATCTCTACGCCAAAAAAAAATGAAGCAGAAACTGAAAACATTTCAAAAAAAAAAATACACTGTGAAAGGGATTGTTCATGAGATCACGCCACGTGCGTCGTGTACCGCCGCCAGCCGTCCCGCTATATACCTGCGCCAATAGCCCCAGCACGCCCCAATCCGCCCCAAGCCCATCATCCTCTTCTTCCTCTTGCATGTATCGCGCGCTCACACCGCGCACATGCCGCCGCCAGCCATCGACATAAGACTTGCAAGTCCGCTGCGCACCTCGCCCTCCGAATCCACTGACAGCTCGCCACTACCGCTACCGCTCGGCATCGGCATCAGTGGTATAGTGATATGGTACCAGGAGTGGGTTGTGGACATTTTGTCCTTTCATGTTTTTGGGTGTGTCATCGTTATACTGAATAACCTTCGAAAAAATACCAAGGATCTCCTTGAGAAGTGTTGCTCTGATCACCCTGGAGCTCCGATATTTTGATATGTATGCATTTTGATCAAGCACACAGAGCTCCCGAGTGACTTAGCTCAGGACAGAATAGCAGTGGCTTGTGTCAATTGCTAGATTCGCAGAGCCCTGTTGCCTGAAGCTCCTCGATCGTGGCCTTCGTCGAGCGGCCGTGGCACTATATCACCCCATGCAGCAGGCCAAGGCGCGTGTTCTCCTCACCAGGTTGTTGAAAAATCCGGGCGAGTGGAAAGGACATGCCGAGCTGTGAGTGCAGATGCTCCTCCTGCGAATCGTCCCTGGGTTTAAGGCGAGCTGTGAGCGCTGTGAGCGATAAACAAGGGTCACATGATTCACACCAAGTCAGTTCTGGATGTCATTTCTGCGAACGGGTACGGTAACGGTGCGCAGTCCTACCGTTATGACAAGGAAGGGAAGGCGGCAAGAATTTTTCCATGCGATGGATGACGTGAGGAGTAGAATCCTCGAACCTCGAATATTTAGCTTTTACCGCGACAGTGCAGATATAGTACAGTATTCCCACCAACTGAGCAATGTCGCGTTGCCTCGGGAATATCCGGTGCCAGTGGGTTCTCAACAAGGGCGACGCGACCTATTGTGGAGTACAGTTGTGTCTCTGTGATCTAACCTTTGCAAAGCCACCTAAAATCCCCCATCGGCCTCTGCAATGACCGAAAATGACAGCACCTTACGTTTCCTTTTTGAAAAGTGAGACCATATCCTATATTATACTATGTATCAGTTTGGGCTGAATCTCGAACTCTCATCAAGCGAGGTGCAGCCTGAGGCATCTTTATTTGACTCCCCTCCGCCCCATAATTCCGAGTTTGGACCCACCAGAACCTCTAGCACGCGCTCCAAAGCAGTTTCTGCGGTGGATGGGGCGATTTATGCTGCTAGTGCTTACATTCTCTCCCTGCGCATGAAACGTAATTCCCTCATGCCCATCTTCCTTCTCCCTCCCGAGACTCTCGCACAAGTCTTTCATTTCTATGCGCTAAAGGACCCACGAGACTGGATCAACGTCACACATGTGTGCCGATACTGGCGTCAAGTTGCACTGGAGGATACCTCATTGTGGGCCAGAATCACAGCCTTCCCCTCGAACACGAGATGGCTCGACGAGGTGCTGGTTCGTTCAAAGTGTGCGCCGTTGACTATAGACCTAGATTTTTTATCAATAACACCTATGGATGTTCCTCCCTTGTTACTTTCACATATATCGCATACTCGCAAGATCCGCCTTCTCGGTCTGCGGAACTTCCACATCGACAGCATCAAAAAGTTTTTTGATCTGGAAGCCCCAATCTTGGAACATTTCGAACTCGATATGACCGACCTTTTTTCCCTCCCTACTTTTTACCCACTTGTTGGAACAAAATTATTCAAGGACAACGCCCCGAAGCTGCGTACATTCTCGCTCCACTGCGCCTGCGTCCCTTGGTCAAGCATTCCGTGTTCCCAGCTAACCGTGTTGAAAATTATACTATCCCGAGATCGATCTAACATCGACGTCACCCCCTTGTCCAATACCTCTCAGTTCATTGATCTATTGACTAGCAGCGAAGCATTGGAGCATCTTGTTCTCCGTTTTTGTTTACCCTCTATGCCTTCCTCCTTTTCTGAACAAACCATTCACCTTCCGCGCCTTTTGTACTTGGACCTTGCCGGGTCAGGTTCAAGAATTTCAAATTTATCGAATGTGCTTAAGCTACCTTCTTTGATAAAGCTTCACCTATATTGCGTCTTCGAGAGTACTGTCGCATATAGTGGCGGCGTATTTCTTCCCCTCATTTTAGTTCCGTTCAACAAGCCTAAACACATCGTATTCAAAACTTTCAGACTTACTATCAACTTCCTGGAGCAATCACTACACACGACCATATCCAGTTACCTTCCCACATCGACAAATCATCATACCTTTGAAAGTTTTCGGGAGCACGATCCCGACTATTGCCTAACAATTTACAGGAAATTCGACATTGGCCACTTGTCGGACACCCTTAAGCAGATGTGCGTCCTGCTACCCATCGCGGAAGTCGAATTTCTCACTATCCAAGTCATCTCCACCTTCCTCCCTGACCCTGACGAGGCTGACTCGGAGTCCGTGGACTGGGGAGAACTTTTCGGACGCTGTGAGGAGATCACCACAATTGGCGCCTATGGAGACGGGGCAACTACTCTCCTACCAACACTCACACCTCCGAAACGTGTCAGTACGACATCTGGTGGTAAGGGGAAGAAGAGACAAGATGAGAGTAGAGATCTCGAGGCGCCACAGTCGGCCGACAACGCCACTGCACACGCCCTTCCTATTTTCCCAAATCTGACGACACTCGCCTTGACCGGGTTGGGTTTCTCTGAAGATTTTCCTCATTGTGGCAAGCTGTATGACGTCCTCATGAAAGCCATCCGACGGCGAAAGTCATACAACGTGCCCCTGAAGCGTCTCGTCATGGAAGCCGATACCATCAGCGCCAAACACGCAAAGGAGTTGGAGAAGGAGGTCCCGAGAGTCGACTATATGAGGGAGGAGTGCATGGACGGTGAGGCCGGTGGGGATTGGGACGATTCGGATTAGGGCTATTCTGGTGCAGTGGTTATTCAGTCGATTGGGAGTGCTGTCCACCTCCCTCCATTGGAATTGCTAGCGTCAAGTTGCCGTCTTATTCTAGTAGCTTCATATGTTTCATGACCTTTTCATGTGATACTACTAGGTACTCTTACTATACTCGAGTGTTGGCATAGATGTGTTCAGATGTATTATAAGGCCTGCGAGTTCATAGCTAATGATTATCAGTTCATTCGAGCTTTCCTCCATCGCTTGCGCAACTCTTTGGGCCCTTCATCTTCAACACTAATAATGAGCACAGGTACGGTATAGCTTTGCACAGCTGGGGGGGGGCGGTTTTTCTCGCGTGATTCCCGACCTGGCTCAGCTGCTGGCACCTGTTTGTTTCTTTTTCAATTCCCCACCTCGAACAACAAAAGTTGTATCTTCTACGCCAAAAAAAAAATGAAAGCAGAAATGCAAAAAAAAAACATTGTAAAAGAGATTCTTCATAACAGGACACCACGTGCTTGTGCACCCCCGCCAACCTTCCCGCCAATAGCCCCAAGCACGCCCATCGACATAAGACTCGCCCAACGCGCTGCGCACCTCGCCCTCCGAATCCGCTGCCAGCTCGCCACTACCGCTACCGCTCGGCATCGGTATCGACATCGGTGGTACACTGGTACTGGTACCAGGAGTGAGTTGTGGATGTTGCAAAACGGCGGGAAGTGCGACAGACCCGTCCGAATCGCCAAGCGCGACGCTCTGCGCCATCCCAGATTGATACACCGTTCTCGTGGTGGATTGTCCCAGCATCGTCGACATGACTCCAAAACCGACGCTGACGCCTCCTCCTCCCACGCCTGCACCACCACGACACCGCAAGGCCGCAGTCTGTGATTCGTGTAACGCGCGCTCGCACTCCCGCATGCGGTCCGTGGGCACGCCGGTCAAGTTCGCTCGGCGCGTTTAGTTATCTGCGGCCCCTGCGCAGAGAGTTCTGCGATGCGCGCGAGGTACAGAGAGCCGGAAAGGTCTGCGGGCATCCATTCTTGGTGGGCAGCTTTAAACGAGACGAAGGACTTCTCCATCTTTCCGTCATTTGACATCAGTCGTGCGTCGTACGCTTTCGTCGGTGCGCCAAACTGTTTTACATAAGGGGATTGGAGAGGGTGGTTAAATCAGAAAAATATGAAATGCGGACCTTGACATTGCCGTGTAGGTTTGAGGGAGGAGTAGAATCCTCGAACCTCGAGTATGTTAGCTTTGTAGTACAGTACAGTACAAGTATTCCCACCAACTGAGCAACTGAGCAATGTCGCCTTTGTATAAGTCGGGAATATCCGAGGGGTACAAGATGGCTGCGGATTCAAGTGAGACCTTCATATGACCGGCCTGACCCGTCGTCAACTTTGACTGACCCAGTCATGTGATGGGTCAAGGGTCTGGTAAGAAATCATGTGATGGGTTAAGGTCCGTGAGAAATTCTGAATTTGGGATATTCTGCGTGTCAAAGATCGCTTATTCATATACTCGAGTATATATCTTTCCCGCTACCCGATCCCCGATCGGTTTCTGTTCCAACGTTCTTTGGAGAGGACGGTTCTCAACAAGGACCTAGTCTCGAGTAGTGTTTCTGCGATCTAACCAAAGCCACTGGCAGAATCCCCCATCGGCCTCTGCAATCATGACCGACGACGACAGCACATTACGCTTCCTTTTTGAAAAGTGAGAGCATATCCTATATTATATGTATCAGTTTGGGCTGATTCTCCAACTCCCATCAAGCGAGTTGCAGCCTGAGGCATCTTTATTAGACCCCGCTCATCATTTCGAAGCTGAATCTACCGAGTTCGGATCCACCGGAACCCCCAGCACGCGCTCGAAAGCTATTTCCGCGTTGGATGAGGACCGTAATTACCTCGCGCTGATCTTCCTTCTCCCTCCCGAGATTCTCGCACAAATATTTCATATCTATGCGCTAGAGGACCCACGAGGCTGGATCACCGTGACACATGTGTGCCGATACTGGCGTCAAGTTGCGCTGGAGGATACCTCATTGTGGGCCAAAATCATAACCTTCCCCCGGAACATGAGATGGATCTCCGAGATGCTGGTTCGTTCAAAGTGTGCGCCGTTGACTATAGACCTAGATTGTACAACAACTGTAGATGTTCCTTCCTTGTTTCTTTCACATATCCCGCATACTCGCAAGATCCGCCTTCTCTGTCTGTGGTGGCCCCACATCAACAGCATCAAAAAAATTTTTGATCTGGAAGCCCCAATCTTGGAACATTTCAAACTCGATATGACCGGCGTTTCTTTCCTCCTTGTTTTTTACCCACTTGTTGAGACAAAATTCTTCAGGGACAACGCCCCGAAGCTGCGTACCTTCTCACTCCACCGCGCCTGCGTCCCTTGGTCAAGCATTCCGTGTTCCCGGCTAACCGTGCTGAGCATTGTACTATCCCAAGGTCAATCTGACATCGACGATACCCCCTTGTCCAATATCTCTCAGTTCATCGATCTATTGACTAGCAGCCCAGCATTGGAGCATCTTGTTCTCCATTTTTGTTTACCCCCTATGCCTTCCTCCTTTTCTGAACAAGCCATTCACCTTCCGCGCCTTTTGCACTTGGACCTTGCCGGGTCAGGTTCAAGAATTTCAAATTTAATGAATATACTCAAGCTACCTTCTTTGATAAAGGTTCACCTATATTGCATCTTCGAGAGTACTGTCGCATATAGTGGCGGCGTGTTTCTTCCCTTCATTTTAGTCCCGTTCAAGAAACCTAAACACATCGTATTCAAAAATTTCAGACTTACTATCAACTACCGGCAGCAATCATTCCACATGACCATATCCAGTTACCTTCCCACATCGACAAATCATCATACCTTTGACAGTTTTCTGGAGCGCGATCCCGACTATTCCCTAGCAATCGACAGGAAATTCGACATTGGCCACTTGTCGGACACCCTGGAGCAGATGTGCGTCCTGCTACCCATCGCGGAAGTCGAATTTCTCTCTATCCGGTACTTCCCCTCTGTCCCTGACGTGGCTGATTCCGTGAACTGGGGAGAACTTTTCGGACGCTGTGAGGAGATCACCACAATTAAAGTCTATGGAGGCGGGACAACTACTCTCCTACCGACACTCACACCTCCGAAACAGTCGGCTGACAACGCCACTCCACACGTTCTTCCTATTTTCCCAAATCTGACGACACTCGTCTTGGGCTGGCAGGATTTCTCTAGAAATGTGCCTCGCTGTGGCAAGCTGTATAACGTCTTCATGAACGCCATCCGACGGCGAAAGTCATACAACGTGCCCCTGAAGCATCTCGTCATCAAAGACTGTTTAATCAACGTCAAACACGCAAAGGGGTTAGAGAAGGAGGTCCCGAGATTCGACTGTGACAGCAAGGAGTGGATGGACGCCGCAGTTTAGGGTTGGGACGATTCGTATTAGGGCTATCTGGTGGTTATTCAGTCGATTGGTAGTGCTGTCCTCCCCCCTACATTGGAAGTGCTAGCGTCAAGTTGCCGTCTCACTTTTCTTTCGACCTTGACTTACTGTCTTGTATGAAGTTTCTATTTCTAAGGATTGAATGTACTATACCTATTGTACGTCGTGTTTATTGTAGTTGTGCATTAGGCTGTCATGATCCTCCACATACAGAAAAGCAATACAATTCTTGTACAAGTGCAACGTGTAGCCCGTCCTATGAACACCGAGTGTGTGCACTTAAAAGCCCCCCACTCCTGTCAATATGTCATGCATCCGTATTGTTGCTTCCCCAGACAAAATCCCAGTTAACCAACTCACATGTGGTATCCGGACTCAGCGCGTGCTTGACGACACTTCTCAATGCTAGTGCTCTGCTCCTGAACATATTTTGTCAGTAAATGACAGAAAACTGTGCCTCAGCCAATAGGGGAGGGGCTCCAAAGAAAAGAAGACAAGGTTGGACATTGAATCCAAATTTGTAACTGTAAGTGGGGCTGGGGCTGGCTGTGGCCCATGTGCTAGCTAACTAGCTACATCAGTAAAATCACACAAAACTTTTCATGACTTTATAAGTCATTATGAAGTCGAAAAAGTCAAAAAGTCAAATGGTATATAGCTAGACCCCCCTCACCGGAAAGTCATGGTACATGCAGTCAGGTATTAAGTCAAAAAGTCAAAAAAAGAACAGAAAGTTTGGAAAAATGTAAAAGGCGTGTTATAACTTCAAAAAGTTCGAAAAGTAGATAAAGTTGGGTATAATGAATGGGTTCGAAAAGGTGGGCAGATTGTGGCATAAGAAAACACAAACTAGGGGAGTATGAACGTGTAAAAAGGTATAGGGTGCGTGGAAAATGAATATCCAAACAAGGGGACTTCAAATGAGGGTATAAAAAACGAAGACTACTCTTTAACGGGGCTGCTGCTAAAGTTCAGAGCCCTTCAACCAATGTCTATCTGCGAAACGTCCACAGCAAGGCTACCATCAGAGAAATTGTTCGGAATGAATTTGCACGCCTTGTAGAACTCAGTCCACTTCTGAAAGTCGTTGGCGCTTCCAAAATACTCCGTAAAAAGTGCCTTGTAACTCGAATTGAACGAACCAGGATGCTCATATTCTCCTGATGCTTCGAAAGCGCGAAGAGTACATTCAAGCTGTTGGCATTGTTAAACGGACAGAAAACCCCACAGAAAAAGAGACTTACAGCAGTTAGGATGAGAGCCATAAGTCCGCATGGGTGACCATAATCGATCAGAGAGCGGTTCATGTACTCGAGATATGGTTGAGCTAGCTTTCTCACAAAAGACGTCATAAACAGTCCTTTAGGCTTCTATACAAAACGTCGTCATATGAATCAAGGCAACAATAAACGAAGACCCTTACCTTAAAATTGGGGGCCCATTTGTCAAGGCTGCAGCCACGGGGACACGGTTCCAAATACACAAGCTCACCCAAACGGGAGGCACGCGTCCACTCGACCCACTCCATCACATCCTCGCTTGACTGGTTAGAAAGGAAGAACCTCACATCCTTGATTGCCTGAGCTGCAATTGCAGATCTATGCACTTGGAGGTTGTTGTATACCTTTGAAATATATATAAGTATTGATGGCAATAAAATGTTTTGCTTGCACTTACGGTTTGATGAAAAATGTCCTTATGGATGGGGACATATTCTCCATTTGGGAACGCCTCACTAAACGCCTCACGAACGATCTTGAGGAGATTGGGTGAATCCAGGGTAAACCCATCGAAGGGATCACTGGAGGTCATCCAGGCGTGAATGCAAGTCGCTCGAAACTTCTCAATCGACTTTGAGTCACGGAATGACAGAGGGAGCTCTGCGAACTTTGTCGCGGAATGGATTTGTGCAGTGAGTGCCGAAAGAGGTTGGACAGGTTCAGACTTTGTGATGTTAGCCGGGTTTGCGGCCTTCGGAACAATGACTGCTTTGCGTTTCGATGCCTTCGCAGTGGTCATGGACTTAGTGGCCCTGGCAGGGGCACTTTCAATGGGCAAGCGAGTGCGCTGGGATGAAGATGAATAGAAGATAGGTGCGGTACAAGTTGGTATGGTACATACCTGAGTCCCTTGACTGGTACTTCTGTCTTTCCGCTTGTCCAAGCGCTTTGCCTGGACGGGTGGAGGTACGTCCGACTCGGACTTCTCGGAGTCTGTTTCGTAATCGCTAGATATCTCACCAACAACCTATGAAGAGTTTGTCAGACGGCAACCAATTGTCACAGAGCCAATGCGGCACAAGTCGGTATATACCTGAGTCCCTTGACTGGTGCTTCTGCCTTTCCGCTTGTTCAAGCGCCTTGCCTGGACCGGTGGAAGTACATCTGACTCGGAGTCGGTTTCATCATCGCTAGATATCTCACCAACAACCTATGAAGAGCTTGTTAGACGGCAGCCAATTGTCACAGAGCCAATGAGAACTTACTTCTTCGACAAGACTAGCCCTGCCAGCTTTGCGCTTCTCAAACTTTGGCCAGACTGCAGAAGCATGGTCGTCATTCAAGCCACCAATTGCATCATGGACAAGGCCTCCATTGGACTTGGCCTTTTTCTTCCAGTTATCCTTCAGTGTTGGAGTAACGCTCCACGAGACGCTTCGTAGTTCCATACCTATAGCAGCTTCGAATTCTTGATCAACGCTTGACAGTTTACTTAGTAGAAAGGTTTATTTTACTAGCTTCTTTCTTAGCTACCCTTCTCTACTTTTTCATTTGACTGTTTTAGTCTTTGGCATTCATACGTACGAGCTACTTAAAAGGACCGCTTCCATAGCCAATAACCTCAGTTCCTTGATACGGATCTGAGGTTAGTACCTTTCTTAGTTCTTTACGCCTTGTTGCTTACGCATCATTTGTATTCACGCTAGACGCGTGAACAGGTTTGTCACTTGCCGAATTCAGTTCCTTGATACGGATCTGAGACGCGTGAACAGATTATGAGACCTGGTGCTCATTGATCTCACTGAACAAGATCTCAATTCGCCTGACACTTTCCGTACCTAACTATCGCTTCCATGTCCGCGCCTACGCCCAGCTCGTCTACAGCTCCGCCTCCGGGAGGGAACACCCCCAACGCCGGATCTAACGCTCAGCCAGCGGCTCCAGCGCCCGTGGCCGTACAGTCGCAACCTCTACGCTGCGACGTTCCGCGCCTCGAGGACGACGGAAGCAATTACATGGGATGGAAATACCAGATACAGCTCATCCTTCGCTTCAGGGGACTTCTCCCCGTAGTCACAGGCACACTCACTAAGCCGGACGCGGCCGCAGACCCTCAGGGCGCCGCTGACTGGGACTTTAAGGATCAAGAGGCTTGGATCCTCATCAGTTCGTCCCTCGGAAAGGCATCACTC
>QFDX01006129.1:0-15057 GCA_003315875.1 Lactifluus piperatus | reverse complement strand
GCCATAGATGAACTGCAAATTCTACCTAATGTGCTACTCTGAGGGCAGGTGCCGCTCCCCTTCCAGATCTCTACCTAGGTGAGAACTCTTCGTAAACACTTTGACTCCGGCTCGCCAGGGATGTTGCGCGTTGCTGATTGGGCTTGTCCTAGAGTGTTAGCACACGGGTGTCAATGAGATACCCTTGTGCTTCTATGTCTCAATAAAACTAGTTTTTTTGCGCGTGGGTGCGAATCTGTTCATGTTTTGACGCCTGGGTGCCAATAGTGTGTTTTGTTTTCTCTGACCCTTGCGCATGGGTGCCAGAGTGCTCAATCCCCCGTTCTTGCCATGGGTGCCAGTGCCGATGGGAGGCTTGATATAAAATCGCTGCAAAGAATTGCGTTTGACAATATTACCCTTTAACCAAGACGTGAAAATAAAGGATGATGCGCCCACACCCCAATCAGGTATTCGAGACCCGGGTAAGCACCCTTGTCGCGGTTACTCTGATGGACAATCGTCGATGACGATTGCCTAGTTTTTGATTGTGGAATATTCACCGAACAACCGTACCCGCGCGGAGCGACCTCTTGAGACTGGCGATTTTCATACGGCAATTCCGTTTGGTCACCTAGGGTTGGGGCCCCCAGTACCCTATCCGCGTTTCCCTTCTCAACACCCCAACATTACTGGGTATGAGGCGAACCTGTACCATATGCCCAGCACATCTAGCGGTGCACCGTACACACGTGAATCCTACCAGCACGTACAAGAGATACCATTGGGTGAGTTCATCAACCTCGACCACACGCTGCCAGGTAATATCCTTTATACACTACGGTACTCAGGTTACTGAGTTCGTTCCCTATACAGAAGACGGTACATCGGACCCCCAACCATCAGTCGACCTACACCAAAGCCCTGAAACGTACTCAAACTCAATGGAACCCTCCCAACCCCCACCTGTAACCCAAGTTCTCGGTGACGCTGCAACGGCACACCCCGTTACCTTGAACCCGGTTGAAAGCCAAGACTCGAGTAAGCACCACTGGCACTGCCATTGGGATAATTGCAACAAGCGTTACAAGGAATTGAAGGGGTTGAATCGCCACATAAGGTGTAAGCACAAGGACTCGAAGCCCTGCTATGATGTTTCTTGCGACTTTATGTGGCCCCAGGGGCGCCGATACATGTATGTCGATCATCTTAAGGAGAAGCACGGTTTACTGCAGGAGAGAGCCGTCGCCATTGCGGCTTCTGCCCTCGAACTCGCCGCCTCTGACATCTAGGAGTTCCACTTACTCTTCCCCCCCCCCCCCTCACATCATGCTTCATACCTTGTTCCTCGTACAGTACCTTCCCCTCGTCCCTTCTGTGCTACGGTCCGATTCTCTCATTTTGTCTTTCTGTCAGTGGCGTTTGTCCTGGTTCGTTACTGTCTTCGCGCTCGTTCGTCTATATGCTTTACAGTTTCGCTTTGATCACTCTAGCTATGATTCTCGATGTATTTACTGTTTTGTGCTGTGCTAATTGAAGGAGCAGCTGGCTCTCCATTGTTCTCGAAAACCACAGCCGCGCGCCTCAACGTGTGTAAAGCTGCAAGTATCCAAGGACGGCCCTGAAAAAAAGAAACACCAGCAGGATTCAAGAAAACCCCAAGTAATGTCAGACACCCCCTCCGAGTTGAGTTACCTTCATTTTCCTGTTGTCCCTCTCCCCTCTTCTATCCTTCCTCCCTTCGCTCCCACATATGCGTGTGGTCTTGCGTACACTAGACACAAACTTGGCAGCGCACTAGGCTCCAAATAAAGCTCATCATATTCCATCTGAGTGGCGTACGCCGCCCATTTCCCATTTCAGTGACCCGCTCGCCCTTCACACTAATTCGGTCGGTCATTCCATCTTTTCCATTGATACCCCTTCGCTGTGTACGTTACCCTCTTCCTGTCCATGGACTCTGATAGACTCAACCAAAACTAATGCTAGTCCTCGATATTCCCCATGGTAACCGATGCGTCGGTTTCATTTTGTTGACACGTTTCTCTTGTCCATGCCATTAATTTATGTACCAAGCTCTGCTACTACGACGCATCCTTAAATGCAGGACAGGGGACAGACAGACAAGGGGGCGTGTTCTCGTTCTGGGGAAAACCGATAAAACTTAAAGCTTCAAGCTTCAAGTTTGAACATACTCATTATTACTCAGAAGGCGTCGCTTGCGCCACCGGAAGTGCCGCGGACCGTTCGACGCGTGCCCTATCATACACCAACTACGCCTGCAGGATTGAGTTAGAAAGTCATCATCCAGCAAGTACAACGGGGACGTGGGGAGGATGGGGCGTCATTTCTTGGTTGATTGGAATCCCGCTCAGATGTCAACTTTGGGTTCGCTTAAGGGACAGGGACAGGTACTGCACCGCCCAAGATGCACGCACGTTTTCTTCTTTTCCGGCGCATCATGCCATGTGACGCTGCCGTGTGAACGCTGGCACTGGCACCTTCTCAAGGTATCTCCTCGAAGGATTTGATGAAATCGATGATCCACTAGCGTATGTACTACCGCTTGGTGCCAAATCATTTCACGTCCTTGATTTCAGGTACTTGTGTGGTCCGGGATGTTGTACAATCAAAATGCACGGATCATTTCCGAGCACACCACAACGAGTTTTTTTCTCCGTGCCACAGGTCCAGAATTAACGAAAACGGGAAAGGGTTCACAGAAACGACGTCACCTTCACTGGCTTGCGCATGGCCGCAGAGTTGCCCTTCTTGAACGTGAATGATACGTGGCACACAGACGGCGCCTGTTTCCGCGAGGATGAAGGTTTACCGTTGTTCGACATAGGTTTCGAAACTGCCCGTCCAAAGAAGTCCAAGGGGAGCTGCCATGCATCATTTTTTTTCCGTTCAACTTGGTATGGTGCTTAAATAACAGAATGAAAGAATCCGTCCTTTTCCACATCTTCCGTGTCGGCAGCGGTAAACATATTGTGTTTCCGCCGCGGAGTGCCCCCACGGCAAAGAAAACGAACATGTCCTCTCCCTTTTCTCGGGAAGGGTCATTCTCATCCGGATCGTTAGCCTCCCTTGCCCTAGAGAAATGGCAGTGCACCAAGGGGTGAGCACAGTATGAGCGTGAACGAAGACGGCGATGTAGACTTACGCCACGCCAGCGAAGGTGGAAGGTTTTGTCGCTTTTGAGCAAAAACAGGCCTGAGCAGAGTAAGTAGCATGCAAGAGATAATAATTAAGGTAGCGGTGTCTTTGTATAGTACAGTCCCGACATCCTTGGCGAGTCGCGTAACCGTCAGGCGGTCGTCGACAATACAAAGGGTGGGGCTTGCCTGTGCGGTATAGGCAAGGCACGCGTAGTGCTCAAGGCTAGAGAGCGATTGGGACAATAATTCCTGGTTTGTAGGCTCGGAGGTGTAAGCCTCGACGCGTTGTTCCGTCCCGCTCCAGGCCCAACGTGTGGGCTGACCTTACAGTAGCGCTCTGTGCCTTCCGCACGAACTGGCGGCCTCGCGCGAGTGGTCCATCAAGATCCGCGTCTGCGACGGTTGAGACTGACAATCCAGGTGGAGGCGTGATCGCTGGGACCGTGTAAATCTTAGTCGGAAAAAAAGAAAAATGTTGTTCATGGCATATACACCACCAGATTTCGGAATTTTCACAATTGTCATCCGATTGCCGTACGTACGTTGCATATCTACACTTAGCCTTCTCGTGACCTACGACGAAGGTCACGTTAACTGGCATTTTTTAATGAACGGTCATCTCAAAAGTGCATTCAGGATGATGACTTCGGAAGGCATCCACACACGCATTGATTAGTGTCTGTCAGTGGTCTGTTGTTAAAACGCTCGACGGAGACGATGCGAAACTTGACGGAGTATTGACAATGATGCCGGGGCACGACTAGCACTAACGTTTCGACGTGCAACTGTATGGATTCCACTTGATCTCAGGGTGATCATACCAATAGGCCAAGGGGAGAAGCGTGTTGGAGGATAGTATGGTAGGTGTTGGTGTCGCGGCCGAGCCTAACGGTCAGTTGCGGGCACAGCAGAGATAGTGCTCGGGACCGACCATCCTCCTTAACTCTCCGCGGGCATTTAGCACCTTGAGACAAAGCATCGGAATACACACCTCGCTCGGGTCGGTATTCACGTACATCGGGGTCCGACCCTGATCAACGCGGATGAATAGTTAGTGAGGGTCTTGCATACCGCCGTCTTGACAGAATTCTCGGGCCCAAGGACAAGTACACGCGAGGGTTCCGGATCCACAGCTGTGTCTGAGCCAGGAAGGAGAGGTGAACTCCGATAAGATCCCAGTGAGCGCATGCGTATTTTTCAAGGGCTAGATGGACATTCGCATATGGTCTCATGGGTGTCTCACCGGAGACGTATTCTGTCGACGGTGTTCCTATGACCTATTCAAAGGTTCATACGACTGCGGTGACGGTCAAAGAGTAAAGTCATCTCGATCATGTATCCCCACCAGGTGAAGATGACCGCCTTACATTCGTGCCTAGAGACATAGTATTTACCATCAGCGAGCGAAGCGCAGCACTTCGGCATGTCCTTTCAGAATCTGGGGATTATATTTTTTAAGCACAAAAGTGTTTTAGCTTAACTGATCGTGAATGTACCTTGATGGCCAGAGGCTTTTCTGGATCGAGCTCGAACCTATACTCGGTCTCAGGACGGAGAACCCACTTCTTGGTGTTGGAACTTCCTGGATCGCTAGTCGACATATTAGTAGGATAAGACCACTCAGATACAGAGAGATCTTTGCGATGAATTTTTGTTATTATGCACTAAGAGACGCGTGGGATGAACGCCAACGGTGGAGGTCACGGTGAAGCCACTTCCTTGACCCCGTGACCATACCGCACAATTGGAAACACATGCGGCCCGCTCTTCCGCTGTTAGGTGGGCGTGGGAACAAGCGAGAAGGCTGTCCTACCCTCTGACAAGTGGCGATGACTGTGCGCAATCAAGGATCCGTAAAACCGATCGCGGTGCTTGCTCTCTAGGTTTACTGTCGTCACTTGATGCCGTCGGAGGCTGTTCTCTTGGAGAATCGGGCAAGCGCTTGCCCAGCCCTGCCCTGCTTTTCCTGCCAGTGCTGTGCCTTTGCTTCAAGTTACTCAAACCGTGTTGCACTGAATTTCCTCACCCTGCTAACTGTGTTAGTTGGCCATTGTTCTATAGTATTAGCAGGGGTGTCAGTGGGATACCCTTGCCATGGGTGCCGGTGCTGATAGGAGGCTTGTTATAAATACGTTTGACAATATTAACCTTGAACCAAGACAAAAAATAAAGAATGATGCGCCCTCCCCCCAATCAGATATTCAAGGCCCTGGTCAGCACCCTTGTCGCGGTTACTCTGACGGACAATCGTCGATGACGATTGCCTAGCTTTGGATTATGCCATATCCACAGAACAACCGTGCCCGCGCGGGGCGACCTCTTGAGCCTGGTGATCATCATACAGCAAGTCCGTTTGGTCACATAGGGTTGGGGTTCCCAGTACCCAATCTGCATTTCCTTTCCCAACACCCCAACATTACTGGGTATGAGACGAACCTGTACCATATGCCCAGCACATCTAGCGGTGCACCGTACACACATGAATCCTACCAGCAAGTACAAGAGTTACCATTGGGTGAGCTCATCAACCTCGACCACACGCTGCCAGGTAATATCCTTTATACACTATGATACTCAGGTTACTGAGTTCGTTCCCTATACAGAAGACGGTACATCGGACCCGCAACCATCAGTCGACCTACACCAAAGCCGCCGTGAAACGTACTCAAGCCCAATGGAAGCCTCCCAACCCCCACATCTAACCGAAGTTCTCCATGATGCTGCAACGGCACCCCTCGTTACCTCGAACCCGGTTGAAAGCTACTGGCAAGGCCCGCATAGGCACCACTGCAATCGGGATAATTGCGACAAGCATTACAAGGAAATGAAGGCGTTGAATCGACACATAAGGTGTAAGCACAAGGACCCGAAGCCCTGCTATGAGGTTTTTTGCGACTTCACGTGGCCCCAGGGGCGCAGATACATATATGTCGATCATCTTCGGGGGAAGCACGGTTTACTGCGGGAGAGAGCCGTCGACGTTGCGGCTTCTGCCCTCGAATTCGCTGCCTCTGATATCTAGGAGTACCACTTACTAGTACTCTTCCCCCCCTCACATCATGCTTCATACCTTGTTCCTCGTACAGTACCTTCCCCTCGTCACTTCTGTCCTACGGTTTGATTCTCTCAATTTATCTTTCTGCCAGTGGCGTTTGTCCTGCTGGGATCAGGTTTGTTACTGCCTTCGCACTCGTTCGTCTATATGCTGTACAGTTTCGCTTTGGTCACCTAGCTATGATTCTCGGTGTCTTTATTGTCTTGTACTATCCTATTATAATTGAAGGAGCAGCTGCCGCGGGCATTTAGCACCTTGAGACAAAGCACCGCAATACACACCTAGCTCTGGTCGATATTCACGTACATCGGGGTCCAACCCTGATCAACGCGGATAGGGTAATTGATGAGGATCTTACATACCGCCGTCTTGGCAGAATTCTCGAACCCAAGGACAAAGTACACGCGAATGTTCCGGATCCAGATCTGTGTCTGAGCCAGGAGAGAGAGGTGGAGTCCGATAAGAGCCTACTGAGCGTACGCGCATTTTTTCAAGGGCAAGATGGACATTCGCATATGGTTACATGGGTGTCTCACGGGAAACGTATTCCGTCGATGATGTTCCTATTACGTATTCAAAGGTTCATACGACTGCGGTGACGGTCAAAGAGTAAAGTCATCTCGACCATAGATCCTCCCCAGATGAAGATGGCCGCCTTACATTCGTGGCCAAAGACATAATATTTACCATCGGCGAGATCTGCACCGAACACTTCGGCATGTCCTTTCAGAATCTGGGGATTATTATAAGCACAAGTATTTTAGCTTAACTAGTCGTGAAGGTACCTTGATGGCCAGAGACTTTTCTGGATCGAGCTCGAACCTACTATACTCGGTCTCAGGAGTCAGGATAGAGAACCCATTCCTTGGAGTTGGAACTTAGTCGACGTAAAATAAAAATCACTCAGATACAGAGGGCTTTGCGATGAACTTTTGTTGTTATGCACTGGGAGACGCCTTGGGGCCGCGTTGGATGAACGTCGATGAACGCCAACGGACTCAGAGGTGAAGTGTCCAAGTCACTCCGTGACCCGTGACCACACCCGCAATTGGAAACGCAAGCGGCCCGCTCTTCCGCTTTTCGGTGGGCGTGGGAACGCAAGACGAGATATACTATCACGTGTGGTGGGTTGCAAAATGACAGGGAGATGAAAAATGCACTTTTTTAAGAGATCGATGCACCTTTGCACCTGATCATTTTGTGAACAAAATACCTTAGTGGTAATATCATCTAGATCTTAAGCCGCTTGAGAATAGAGCATGCCATTGGCTTGCGATTGCCTGATCATTGAGCAGAAATCTGTACATTCTGGAAAGAATGTCCTCAGTTTTAATTTCTAGTGAACCTTTTGGCTCAAGCTCTTAGATACATGAGTAATACATTATAACGAAAGGCTATGAAAAATTTCCAGAGACTCATGCAGCTGGAACGAGTATCGAAGGTTAACATTGGTTTTGCGTGACTTTCTGTGATTCCACTTGATCGGAATTCGAAGTCCGCTTCTCCGCAATGCGACGCGACACGTTTTGTTGAATTCCCAATTCGTGGCCTTTCTCACGGTGCCGAAGCGGAGATGAAACCGGCTACGTGACACACCGTGACAAAAATTTTGCAACTCCCTGATTTTGGCATGTGGCCATCCGGCTTCCCTCCGAGAGGATTCCACAACATCCCATCAAGAAACTGACATTATAGGCATTTAGCTGAGGTCCTAGTCTACTAATCCCTCAGGTCCGATTAAAGAAAGGTGAAGCCGATGTGTTATAATCATCGATTTGCTAAAAATTTTGCAACTCCCAATTTGTGATAGTATGGCTGAGATATATGGCTGCTCTCTGACATGGGGCGATGACTGTGCGCAATCTCGTACCACTATCCCGGGCCGCAGTATGTATCCATAAAACCAATCTCTCCAACGTTTACTCTCGTCACTTGACCGCCGTCGGAGGCGGTTATCTTGGAGAATCGGGCAAGCGCTTGCCCTGCCCTGCCTTGCCCTGCCATCTTCATCTTCTTTTCCTCACGGATCTCACCCTGCGAACTGTGTTAGTTGGCCATTGTTCCAGGTTTGTATGATACGGTTCCGAGGAGAGAACTCTCCGTAAATGCCGATGGAAGGCTTGTTATAAAATAGTGGCCAAGAATTGCGTTTGACAATATTACCCTTGAACCAAGACGTGAAAAATAAAGAATGATGCACCCTCCCTCCGATCAGGTATTCCAGGGCTGGGTAAGCACCCTTGTCGCGGTTACTCTGACGCTGACGGACAATCGTTTATGACGATTGCCTAGCTTTTGTTGGTGCAATGTCGACTAAGCAACCCCGCCCGCGCGGAGCGACCACTTGAGCCTGGCGGTCGACATACAGCAAGTTCGTTTAACGACCTAGGGTCGCCTTTCAGTACCCAATCTACGTTTCCTTTCCCAACACCCCAACATTACTGGGAACGAGAAGAACCTGTACCATATGACCAGCACTCACCAGAGATACGATTCGATGAGTTCATCAACCCTGACAGCATGCTGCCAGGTAATATTCTTTATACACTATGGTACTCAGCTTACTGAGTTCATTCCCTATACAGAAGACGGTAAATCGGACCCCCAACCATCAATCGACCTACACCAAAGCCCTGAAACGTACTCAAACCCAATGGAAGCCTCCCAACCCCCACTTCTAACCCAAGTTCTCGGTGACGCTGCAATGGCACCCCCCGTTATCTCGAACCCAGTTGAAAGCCAACGCCCGACTAGGTACCACTGCACTTGGGTTGGTTGCGACAAGGATTACAGCGAAAGGAAGGCGTTGACTTGCCACGTGAGGTGTAAGCACAAGGACTGGTTGCCTTGCTATGAGCCTTCTTGTGGCTTTACGTGGCCGCAGGGGCGCAAATACATATATGTCAATCATCTTCAGAAGGACCACGGTTTACAGCGCCAAGAAGCCCGCCACGTTGCAAAATTAACCCTCGAACTCGCTGCTTCTGACACCTAGGGCTACCACTTACTGTACCTACTCGCCCCCCTCACTTCACGCTTCATATCTTGTTCTCGTATAGTACCTTCCCCTCGTCCCTTCTGTGCTACGGTTTGATTTTCTCAATCTATCTTTCTGCCAGTGGCGTTTGTCCTGCTGGGAACAGGTTCGTTACTGTCTTCGCACGAGTTCGTCTATATGCTTTACAGTTTCGCTTTGAGCACTCTCTAGCTATGATTCTGAATGTCTTGACTGTTTTGTGCTATGCTAATTGAAGGAGCAGCTGGATCTCCATTGTTCTCGAAACCCACAACCGTGTGCCTCAACGTCTGTAAAAAAAACCTGCAAGCATCTAAGGACGGCCTAAACACCTGGTAGGATTCAAGAAAATCCCAAGTCGTGTCAGACACCCCTCCGCACCTTCATTTTCCTGTTGTTCCTCCCCTCTTCTATTCGTCCTCCCGTCGCTCCCACATGTGCGCGTGATCTTGCGTACACTAGACGCAAGCTTGGCAGTGCACTAGGATCTAATAAATAATGCTCATCATATTCCATCTGCGTGGCGTACGCCACCCCTTTCCCATTTCAGTGCCCCGCCCGTCCTTCACATTAATTCGGTCAGTCATACCATCTTTTCCTATAAGACCCCTTCGCTATGCACGTTACCTTCTTCCTGTCCATGGGCTCTGATAGACTCAAACAAACCTAATGCTATTCCTCGATATTACCCATTGTAACGGATACGTCGGTTTCATTTTGTTTTGGACGCGTTTCTCTTGTCCATGCCATTAATTTACGTACCAAGCTCTGCTACTACGACGCATCCTAAAATGCAGAACAGGGGAAGGGGACGGTTAGCCAAGGGGGCGTGTTCTCGTTCTCATTCTTGTTAATTCGATAAAACTTAAAGTTTGAAGATACTCAGGAAGGCGTCGCTTCAGGGTGTGCCGCGGACCGTCCGACGCGACGCGCCCTATCATACGCCAACCATGCCTGCCGATCGGCCATCATCCAGCAAGTAAAGCGGGGACGTGGAGAGGATGGGGCGTCATCTCCTCCATAATCCCACTCATATGTCAATTTTGGGTTCGCTTAAGGGACAGGGACAGGTACTGTACCGCCCAAGACGCACGCAGTTTTCTTTTCTTTTCTTCTTTTCTGGCTCATCATGCCATGTGACGCTGCCGTGTGAACGCTGGCACTGGCACCTTCTCAAGGTACCTCCTCAAAGGATTCGATGGAGCCGATGATCCACTAGCGTATGTACGGCCGCTTGGTGCCAAATCATTTCACGTCCTTAATTTCGAGAACTTGTGTGATCCGGGATGTTTGTGCAGTCAAAATGCACGGATTATCTCCGAGCACACCACGACGGGGTTTTTTCTCCGTGCCACAAGTCCAGAATTCCAGAAAACGGGAAAGCGTTCACAGCAACGACGGCAGAGTTGCCCCTCTTGAACCTGAAATGATGCGCCATCAGTATTCCCGCACTTTTCTTTTCGGGACTTGCCATAACTTGTGCAAGCTTGTGCAAGCCAAAAAAGTCTGAAAGTTGCAAGACCAACAAGCTATGTCAGTTTTTCTGAAAGTTTGGCACAATTTTCCTTAGAAAGTGCTCACAAGAACACAAGCAGTGACAAGCTGAACAAGTCAAGCAAAATATAAATTTTGATATCGGGAAAATGGTCTAAATACAAATGGAAATAGCATATAGTAAAGGGTGCACCATGACCCTATTCCCAGCCTGCCACGTCCCTGCTGTTGTCGCGTGCCGTGGCGGTCCTCGTCCTCGCACTGTGGCCATTCTCGTGCTCGCGCTCACGCCGTGGTGGTCCTCGTCCCCGCACTGGCGCTGTGGCTATCCTCATCCTCGCGGTCGTGCCGTGGCGGTCCTCGTCCTCGGGCTCGCGCTGTGGCGGTCCTTGTCCTCGCATTTGCGCCGTGGTGGTCCTTGTGCTCATGTTCGCGCCATGGCGGTCCTCAGGCTCGGGCTCGTGCTGTGGCGGTCCTTGTCCTCGCACGCGCCGTGGCGGTCCTCGCCTTCGCGCTGTGGCCTCCTCGTCCTCGCACTCGCGCCATGGCGGTCCTCGGGCTCACGCTCGCGCCATGGCGGTCCTCGGGCTCGGGCTCGGGCTGTGGCGGTCCTTGTCCTCGCACTCGCACCGTGGCGGTCCTCGTCCCCGCACTCACGCTGTGGCCAGCCTCATCCTCGCGGTCATGCCGTGGCGGTCCTTGCCTTCGTGCTGTGGCCTCCTCGTGCTCGGGCTCGCGCTGTGGCGGTCCTTGTCCTCGCACTCGCGCCGTGGCGGTCCTCGCCTTCGCGCTGTGGTCTCCTCATCCTTGGGCTCGCGCTGTGGCGGTCCTCCTCCTCGCGCTTGCACTGTGGTGGTCAGTGATATGATATGGCACCAGTTGAGTATCTGCCGGTACTTACCTGGAAGGTATCCCTCTGCACGGGTCTCCTGGAACCCCTCTGCCTTCACCTCTGCCCCTTCTGTCTCCCATCAGTGGCAGTTTGAGCGGTGGCAGGTCCATGGTGTGATTTGACACGCGAGTCGCATTGCCTCAGCCTGTCATTAGTAAAAATTTATATTTCTAAATAAAGAAGAGAATGGTTAGTTATGCGATAAACAAGAAACAGACAAAAAAAAACTTGCCAAGTTATCCCGACCTTATGCGAGGGGAGTGAATGTCCGCAATTTTTTCATTTGTGTTTGTGGTTGTTGCATAGTCATGTGATTGTTGAAAATCGACGGGACAGGACACGATTGGGTCGCTTGGGTCGCTTCTTGTTTGTGGTTGTATGTGCTAGTCATGTGATTGTTGAAAATCGACGGCCCAGGATTCCTCTAAGTCAACAACACATTGTAACGTCCGCCATGGGTCATGCGGGACGTTCGTAGTATCCGGTATGTTTTATTTTCAACTAACCTCTTCTCCTCCCTGTCTAGGGCTGCAGCACCACTGTCGTGCTCTGTGGAAGCCATTTGGGTGGCTATCCCAAATTTGGTTCCTCTCACTGGGAACCTACTGACACTTTATTCTTCCGTGCGTATACTATATCATCTCTCACTAGCATAGCTGACTTGACAGGGCCCCCATTTCTGATGCATAGTGCATGATCCCCAGCTCGCCCTCTCAATCTCCTTTGGTGGCCCCTCGTAGCCGCTGCCTTTTCCTGGCGTACAGTAGGCGGGGCGTTGTCTCGAATCGGTATGTGCGGACTGTGCGTTCGGGATGCGAGTCGCGTGGCACGGCGGCAGACGGTGAGTAGCCTTTTGAGGCTGTTGGTACTGACTGTGCGCTGCCCCCCAGGTCTTGGTGCCGTTGCGGCATGGCATGGGTGTGGTGCGAGCATGACGCAGTGTGGATTGCCTGGCTAGAAGTGTGTATGTGGGCCACGCTCGACGGTGTGCAGGGCGAGCGGGAGCTCGTGCATGTCGGCGGCGAGCGCGAAGACGTGCACATGTGTGGGGTGGACCAGAGGAGCGTGCGAGGGCCGGCACGGGTGAGGGAAGTGCCCCTCGTCGTTGTGTGTCCCCTTGCTGGGGATGCCCCTCCCAGTTCCTGTGCGCTTCACTGCACGTTTCGTCGCCTCAAGGTCGCGTGTTTCGACTTTGCGACGTGGGCACCGGCGTTCGAGCAAGGCAAGCCATCGGCGTTGGCCAGTGGGCCGCCAATGGGCTTCTGCCTGCGTTACGCTGGCATGCACGGACAGCGAGGATGACCTGATGACGGCCTGAGGACAGCAAGGACGACGTGAGGACAGTGAGGATGATGCGAGGACGACCCGACGACAGCGAGATGGCCTGATGATGACGCTAGGACAGTGAGGACAGCGAGGGTGATGCGAGGACAGTGAGGGCGACGTGAGGACAGCAAGGGCGACGCGAGGACAGCAAGGGCGACACAAGGACAGCAAGGGCGACGCGAGGACTGCGAGTACGATGCAAGGACTGCGAGTACGATGCGAGGACTGCGAGGATGACCCGACGACAGCGAGGATGACCTGAGGACAGTGAGGATTGACGACGGCCTGAGGACAGCAAGGACAACGCAGGGCAGTGAGGATGACGCCAGGGCTGCGAGGACAACGTGAGGACTGCGAGGACAACGTTAGGGCAGCAAGGGCAGTGTGGTGACAGTGAGGACAGGATGACAGTGAGGATGTGGAAACGACGGCGGCGACAATGATATGATATTGTTTTGTTAAATAAATTACTACTAAATCATTGTTACTTTTTTACTTGTGAGACTGGTTTGACTTGTGAGATCTTTTTCACTTGTTGACCAGACCAAAAGCACTGAAAAGCGTGAAAGAAAGTTGACGTTTTGCTGATGGCGGCACACAGGCGCCACTTGTTTCCGCGAGGATGTAGGTTTATCGTTGTTCGACATAGGTTTCGTAATTGCCCGGTCCCAAGGGGAGCTGCCATGCAAAATTTTTTTTTTTCATTCAGCTTGGTGTGGTGCCGAAATAACAGAATGAAATGAAACTCGACTTTTTCCACTTCGTCCGTGTCGGCAGCAGTAGATTTATTGTGTTTCCGCCGCGGCTAGGCCCCCACGGCAGAGAAAACGGACATGTCCTCACCCTTTTCTCGGAAAAGGACATTCTCATCTGGATCGTTAGCCTCTTGCGGGAAAAATGGCAGTGCACCAAGGGGTGAGCATAGTGTGATCACCGCGCGGACGAAGATGGCGATGTAAACTTACGCCATGCCATCGACAAAGGTGGAATTGAGCAAAACAGGCCTGGGCAGAGTAAATAGCATGCAAGAGATGATAATTAAGGTAGTGGTGTCTTGTATAGTGGAGCCCCAACATCCTTGGCCAGGCGCGTGACCGTCAGGCGGTCGTCGACAATACAGTAGCGCTCTGCGCGTTCCGCGTGAACTAACGGCGCAAGGAGGGCGACGGTCGCGTTTAAAAAAGCCCGAGCCGTGCAATGCAGGGTCAAGCAGGATGTGCTGCATCTCATTAACAGTACGTTTTGTGCCAATGGGGAACGCTGATGACCGCGCCATTGATCCTGAAAGCTGAACGAGAACAAGTCTGAACAACGACATGTCAACAATAGACGCTTCTCGCGGAAAAAAAATGGAGATAGGCTGTGTTCACGTTAGCCTATGTGTAGGATGGAGAGCTCGCCAAAAGGTATAACCGCTGCCTCGCGCGAGTGGTTCATCAAGATCCGCGTAGGCGACGGTTGAGACTGACGATCCAGGTGGAGGCGTGATCGCTGGGACCGTGTAAATATGAGTCGCAGAAACAAAAATGCTATTCATGACATATACACAACCAGATTTCGGAATTTTCACAATTGTCATCTGATTGCCGTACGTTGTATATCTACAATTAGCTTTCTCGTGACCTACGACGAGGGTCACGTTAATGGCATTTTTAATGAACGGTCATCTCAAGCATCCAGGATGATGACTTCGGAAGGCATTCACACACGCCTTGATTACTGTCTGTCAGTGGTCCGTTGTTGTTGAAATACTCGACGGAGACGATGCGACACTTGACGAAGGCTCACGAAGCATTGGCAATGACGCCAGGGGCACGACCTAGCACCAAAGTTTCGACGTGCAACTGTATGGACTCCGCTTGATCTCAGGGTGATCATACCAATAGGCCCAAGGGGAGAAGCGTGTTGGAGGACAGCATGGTAGGTGTTCGTGTAGCGGCAGAGCCTAACGAGTCGGCTGGCGACGAGATGCCAAGCGAGGCAGTTACGGGCACAGCAGAGATGGTACCCGAGACCAACCATCCTCCCTAACTTGCCGCGGATATTTAGCACCTTTAGACAAAGCACTGGAATACACACCTCGCTCGGGTCGGTCTTCACGTACATCGGGGTCCAATGTCCAACCCTGATCAGC
>QFDX01006127.1:0-10934 GCA_003315875.1 Lactifluus piperatus | reverse complement strand
CTCTTTATACCTTTTATTGAGCGATACCTCCTACCTTCGTTCCTCCACATCTCGCAAAGCTAGCGTGTTACCTGCCCATAACTGTGAACCTCCTGTGTTGCCTCATGTCCTATCTCATAGTCTCATAGTTCAATTACAATTCGTGCCCCTCTGTACCCACACCGAACAGTATGGTGCTTACTGTATTATTTTCCTTCACCAACGCGTCACTGCAAACCCTCGTCCTCGGGCCACGTCTTCTGCGGACGTCGTGACCTCCCCTGCAACGGAATGATAAAATCTCTGAATTCCGACCCGTAATTATCACTGTCCTTCTATTTTTCGCTCTGCCTAGGTTACCCGTTATTGCGCGTGCGTACTGTAGGACCCCATATCTCCCGTATTATTGGTAAAAGGAAGTCCCCAGGTGTCGTAAAAAATGAACCTTCTATGTCGCCTTGCAACAGGCCTCGTCTTCGTCGGCCATTGCCGGCATGCATGGCTACGTAGCCGACAAGTTGACTGTTGTTGCTATTAATATATTATATCATTCAATTACGAAAAACTGCACATACCGCGTACAGGCATAACGTGCTATAGTATGAAAGATCACCACAAGGAGTGCCAGCGGCCACCGGGAGGGGGGTTTAACGTTTAACCGTCACACGTCCGGAGTACTGACACCACAGCTACAGCCAAGGAAAAAAAAAAGGGGGGAGAGAAGCGGGGGAGAAAAGGCAAGGCGTCCCCCTCGCACGCACCCCCTTAACTCCCCCGCACCTTCAAAAACTTAAAGTGCGATGCGAAATACGGTACAGTAGCTTGTCGCCTATTTAATTTTTTTTACGTTACGCCAGCAAACTGAAGGTGGGCCCAGACGTGCCTGACACGGGGACGCTCCAAAGCCATCCGATCAACCACCTTCCCTTTGTATGAAAACCCACATGCATGTGCATGCTGCCTGGACCAAGACCTGGACCCGTTTTGTGCTTCTAGGCTTCCCTTCTCAGCTGAAGGGCCCGGAGTGGGTCACGGTTCGGGCGCCGCACGGGATTGAGTGGGTCCATACTTGCCATGCGGCCGTCCAGTTGCTTCTAATTTTTTCTAACCCTGGCTCGATTCTCTTGGTCAGTCTCGTTCCGAGTCGTTCGTTCTCTTAAAAAATGAGTATGTCCGCACGTGATTTGTCGTCAGAAGGAATGCGATCGTCTGCTGCGGGAGGGGAAAGCCCTCTCTTCTCTATATGCACCTTACATGGAGATAAAGTACAGGGAGAATTCTGATACAAGAGGTTGCAGAATAACTTAAAGGAGGCGAGATACACGTGACATGTCGCAGGCGGACATGCGGGCCAGAGGAACAACCAAACAAAAAGTCAAAACGAAGCCCAGATTGGTCAGGTTAAGTGGGTGAGGGTACTCTTGCTTGTGGGGTGGTTCAGCGCGAGGAGTGCAACAGACCTACGCTGATACGCTGGCCGAGCACACCGTACTGATGCGAGTGGTCGTCGCTGACGGAGATAACAAATCGACCTCGGCACGACACCTGACACATGCAGGAGTAAAGAAGCGTGTGCGTATTGTCGACTGGATTGTGCGGAGCGAGGGATGGAGGTATCCTGCTCCATCAGAGAGAACGTCAGAGGGATACGAAAAAAACAGAGCAAGGAAGGAAGGGATGGCCGCACGATATGAGGAGCCCTTTGGCGCGTAGTTGGCTCTCGAACATGTGCGCCCGTGAAAGGTTGTCCACCTTCGGATCAGGAATGACGGAAAACTGGCCGAGGAAATTGGAGCATGGCGGTAGCGCTATGAGCTCGGCGACTAACTCGTCGCACGTTTGGTATTCCGGGACATGAATGGTGCGCGAGGGTGCAGCGGGGGTGGGGGCCGGTTGTGGTACACTGCCGGAGGGTTGTGAACTTCCTGTGGGATGTTGGTGAGCTGGAGGAGTAGGGTATGCGCCGCCAGCAGTCTGTGAAGGTGTGAAGGATTCTGGGTGCTGAAGGCCATGAGGCCTCTGGCCAGCAGAGGCAATAGAATTTGCTAGTGACGGATTCAAAACCGGTCGTGAGGAAGATGGGATTTCGACTTGAGATGGGAGGGAGGAGCCTGAGGCAGCTATCACATCGATGGCGGTTTTCCTCGCTTGGACGGATTTCTTCCAACGGTGGTAACCTTCTGTGCGGTTTCTACGGCAGCTATCACAGTTCTTCCACTGTGTATCTTGAAGGGGCACCTTACAGGTTTTGCAATTGATTATTGGTGAGATCTGTTCAGTGGGCAGCATATTGATCATGATGGAGCCGGTCATGGATCGCGGTTTGAATTGGTTTGGTTTCGGATCGGCGCGTGGGCTGCCGGGAAGATGGCGCCGCTCTCGGGAGCGAGATCCACACGTTCCGTTAATTAGTCACTTTCGGAGACTCGGACTACGTTGTCCATACCAACGACAAACCATCGACCCAATAAACTTGTGTAACTGTACGTATACTGAATACGCACTTCTCATTTTGGTGACGTTTCTCACATACCAGATACACCCACATACATATATCGCCGCATTATATCGCAGTTCCACAGACTCTACAGGTCAACTTCCCCGCTGCCTACACTACACCAAGTACCACTGCCCGATACCTTGTAGTCACAGCATGCCTCACGCCCGGTCTTCCTTTTGTTCGCTTCCTCCTGAGCTTATCGAGGAGGTCATCGTTGTCTCCACACTTCTCGGCGACACGCACACAGCTTCAACTCTCGCCCAGACATGTCGTCACTTAAATGCTCTCGTCTATCACCAACTTCACAAGCATCTTTGGCGTGAAATGTTCCTAGTCGTCTTTGATGACCCTCGCCCCGACAATTTGCGCACTTTTGGAAGTGCAACAGACTTGCACCTATACCAAAGCAGCAAAGGCAAAGGCAACAGTCGCCTCCTTGTCGATGGTTATCCCTGGGAGGACGAGTACAAGCGCCGCATATGGACTGAGTCCTTCATCCTTAAACGTACTCGGCCACCTCTTGGCTCCCCCCCTTTACATGATTCATCGATCGAACTGCCAGCCACTGATGCTGAGTTATACACTGTCCTACAAACCCTCCTTCGTGTCATCTCGACTGCTGCACCGCTTCCCTATGACGTGCTTGCCTGTATGGAATCACATTACAGCCCATGTGGCCCAGTACACCCGTACCCAATCTTTTCTCCGCTATTCCTTTCCGCACACGCCCGGCCCGCCATCGTCCCCGAATCACGCAATATTACTTGGCTTTCACGCGTCCTTGCACATGGCCTACCCCATGTATACATGGCGCGCCTCACCGTATTTGACGCGGACGGCACGGTCAATGTTCGAAAGTCCCCCGTCCCATGGGATGGCTTGCTGGCGAGACTCGTTGCGCAGATTGGATTGAGTACCCCCATTACTAGTGGTAGGAACACTGCCTGTCCTGTTGAGCGACCAAACCCCACGGTCCTCCCGTCCACCAACATGACTGTCGATGACGACATCGCCATGAGCAGTGTTCCCAATGCCACTGTGATACTATCAACTGGTGGGGAAAAAGTTGTTGAGGGAAGCGCTGTGGGTGAACCAGGAACCATAAATTGTCAAAACTGGAGTGCGAACGACGACGACGACGCGGATTTCGAACCTGGCATCGAGAGTGTGAGTGGGAGCGATGAGGAGAGCGAAAGCGAGATTGATGGCGATGAGGTGCTTGGCACCACAGCAACCCAAGAGACGACTGCGCTGGATGCCGTGCGCCGCCTAGCCCGCATCCGCGTATATAATATGTCATACCTGCGCTCCTCGCGTGGATTTGGACCTTTCCTCCCTTTCAACGGGCTGCTCCCCTCTTCTCCGACCGCCTCAGAGCCTTATTCCTACATGGATCCAATTACCGACTTCCAGGAAATCGAGGACATGGTAAGGTTGCCACTAACCATCTACTATCCATCCTGTGCTGCCGATTCCAGACACTGATGAGCAACATTGCTTTCCTTTTACAGTACTTTGACGACGGTGAGGATGGCGATGACGATGACGACGATTATAACGAGATCGCTGGCATATCGGCGCCGGCCTCCACCGCCGCGTCTGGCGCAGGCCGCACGCATGTGGAGAAGATCCCGGGGGATCAGCTACGCTTCGATTGGGCTTGGATAGCGGCAGCGCGCCAGGTGATCGAGCTCATGTTGCGTGACTTGCTCATGACCCGACACCATAGTGTGCTCCGTGCGCTGCTTAGCCTTGAGGGACTCCGCTCGTGCTCCGCACCGTGTGCCCCACCATATGCACCCGAGGCGGAGGGCGAGGGTGAGTGTAGTCGGGTGTTTAGGGATGGGGAGGGGTGGGATTGGGCTGGTGCCGAAGGAAATTGGCGGTGCGTAGCCATGACTTTGTCTTGTTTGTGCTGAAACCGACACCGGCACCGATGACAGACGATGTGTGTGTTGGTTGGACTATGGTGATTTGGTCGGTATGTCATTTTGCCCTCCAACTAATAATCCACATGCGGATTCCCAACTCACCCCTCCCGATTCATAGACAACGACGTACGTCTCGTATCCTTCCTCTCCTCCATTCCCGTTCATTATCTTTTCTCTGCACAATATATATATATCATTCCGCTTGCGCTACGCTAAATCCTAACACTGTACAGAACCAACCTCTCGAAGCGCGCTTCAGCAATCCAGCGCTGTACGAAGTGATGCGCATCATCCCGCTCACGCTTCGCATAACGCACTACACCCGCGCACCTGCATCTTGGCCCGGCAGACCGACGATCCATGTCGCAGGCGAATGGCACACCGCCACTGCGCCGCCCGAACTCACCCGCGTACGCGGAACGGTGGAGATGGTCGCCTCTGGCGATATACGCTGGACACTCGTGCGTTCCGGTCCCAACTTCCGGAGGAGGAAGGGGGGTGGGGGGGCCGCCGGCACGCGTAAACACTGACGTCTGTCTTGTTGTCCCTTGTATGCATTATTTTGCATAAAATAGGTATCCTTTAGCGAGGACGGAGAGGCAGAATGGCTCAACGAAGGCGTGCAACTCGGTGGGCGCGGCTCGGCCATAGGCGTCATTGGCATGTGGACCGGTGCCGAACACGAATCGGGCGACCCACTCGGTGAGCACCCACCCACAACCATTTCCCCTTCTCTCCTCCCATCTTTCTCTATTCTTTTTTGTTGACAAAAGTTGGGTCTATTTTTTTTTGTATTTTTCCGATGAAGGTCCGTTTTGGGCGTGGAAGGTCGGCCCCAGCAAGTGTGAAGTAGAAAGTTGACTCGCCCTCCTTCGCGAGTCCGAATCCGAATCTCCGCGCTGCGATCCCTGCTAACCGCGTATAAACTCCTCGACAAGAATGGATAGACGGACAACACCGCCTCCATCACCACCATGGCGCGAGCAGCGATGGGCACCATCACAATACTCAAGTACTTAACACCCACCCAACCATGCTTGCATTCCTTCCTTTTCCCTGTTCAAAATTTCCACCATGTCAGTTATAAATTTGTTTTTTCTTTTGAAAAGGGTCATCCGTCCCATCCTTTGGCGTAGTAGTTGCGCACGATATGACAAAAACATTGGTGGTTTGTTGTACAACAGAACTGAGACGAATACGGGTGGTATCCGCGGATTGATATACCTGCAGGTACTAAGTAGTTACCCGCCGTTAATCAACCCAATTTGTCCATTTGGCCTTAGATCTTAGAGCTAGAGGCATAGATCACCCGCCGAAGCGTTCGCGTGTCAGTGGGCGCGCACCTGGCGTCGCCTGAACGCGTCCCCCTGGCCGAAATATACTAAATTTTTCCTGCTTGTGTCATCTCAAATGCTTCTGTTCTGCCCTTATTGCCGCCTTTGTCCCATGAGAACAATGTTCTCATCCAACCATGGCCACGCCTCTCCCACGCACAGTTAATGTCGAGGAGGACAATTTCAGGTTCAGTTCAACGTATACGTAGTGTGCGCAGCTCTAATACTACGGCGCCGCCTAATTCGCCGCCATGTTTTATGACCCTGATATCTATCGATCAAATGGAGAGGTTATGGGTAAGTGTTTCAGGCTATGGAAAGTCATCCGGTGAGCATGAATCTCCAGTTCAGACCGGGCATAAATCATTGGGCACCTCGCAGCTGATTAATGTGCCTCGACCAACAAGGATATCAGCCCTTGAGGTGTGATATGACCACAAATTGGCACTGATCGTCTTGCGTCCTGCCTCGCATACGTTTCGCTTGATTGGGATACTGCAAGAAGATTTAAATATAGGCGTTACAATAATAACACTATCAACGTTAGTTTGAGGGGGCGGGTAAAAAAAAACACATAGGAACGGACAGAGTATTATTGTGAGAAAAATGGAATGACCTGAGCTTTAGAGACATGTGGAGTGTGTATATGGGGGGAGGGTTGGATTGCACGAAAAGAACTGCTATGAATATGCCACAAGAATGCATGTATGCGGAATCGGTCGGCGGGGGGACCAAATGGGAAAAGGCTTGCTCGCAAGCAGTCATAACTATATAGGTTGACGTCTTTCACCAACGAACGCTATTGAGAGAAATTGAAAGGTACATACGTATAACACAAGCCTTTCTTGCATTAATTATAATGCCCCACAGGACCATGGCCGGCACTAGGATTATCGCTACCACCGGCAGACGGCCGTCTTTCACGGAGGTACGCCTCGTACTCGCGTTCTCTCCGCGCTCGTTCGCTCGTATAATCATACTTGCGCGGTGCATGTCCGATCCCGGGACTACTCCGTCTCCTCCATACCCCAGAGACATCAGCAGTTGCTCCCGCATCGACCCGGCCCTGCCAATCTCGCCCACCACCGCGGGCAGTCGTACTGGTCTCATGGGGATTGTCCTGGTCTCTGCCTCTGCCCCTGTCCCATGAACGTGAACGCGAAGGAAGACGAGTACGCCGTCGGGATCGAGAGGGAGACCGTGACCGTGATCGAGACCGAGATCGAGATCGACGACGATATCGGGAACGGGGGCGAGATGGGGATCGGGATCGGGAGCAGGAGGAATAAGAACGCGAGCGTCCATCGCGACGGTATTGGTGGTAGTAGTCACGGTAACCGTAATCATATTCATTATACTTGCGGCGCGAGCCACCACCGTAATACTCGTGATCGCGCGATCGCGAACGATGGCTGCGGTGACCGTCACCGTGTGACCGCCGCCCGCGCGATGCGTCGCGACGCGGGTCCGTCTTCATGCCCATACCCGACGGAACAGGCGCCGACAGACTGGCTTCGGTGTGTTCGACCTTGATGGTGGAGAGCCCAGTCTGAGTGATCAATCCCGGCTGCGGCGGAGGAATCGGAGTTACAGTGGTAGGTCCTTGAAGTTGCTGAACTTGTGGTGTTTCTGACGGGTGTTGCTGTGGCTGCGATTGTTGTTGTTGTTGTTGTTGTTGTTGTTGTGGTATTTGTGGCGAGAGGATAGCCTGCAAGCGTTGCAAAGCAGAAGCCGCATTGGGATCAGTGCTTTGCTCTTGCTCTTGCTCTTCCACCTCTCCCCCCTGCTGCATCTGATGCCTCGTGAATGACGCCAATTGTGGTGATTGCACGGAAACCGACGGGGATTCCTGTTCCTGTTTGGGCTGTTGTTCCTGTGGCAACTGCGTCGTAACATTCGGAAGAGCACTTAGTCCAGCCGAGAGAGTCAAGAGTTGCTGCAACTTTTCCAGTGCCTCGAAGTCAATCAGGGCCCCGGCCTGCTCCTCTGCCCCTGTCGTCGGTGTCGATACATCGGTCACCGGCGAGATATCAGTAACCTGAGGAGGTAGGGTAGCTGTAGAGGTGTTTGACGAGGCAACACGAGTCCTCGCGGCACGCAAAGCTGCCAGGCGGTCCATCGGCGTCCGGGGAGGGACTAGGACGGCCCCGGGCTCGAACTTAACCTGTGGTGTCGACAACGGCGGCGGGGGCAACGGCGATACGGACGTGAATTGTGTCTCGGTTGGTGAGGTGGCAGACGCGACGCCTGACAAGGAGGGCGTTGGCGTTGTAGATGTGTCCTCCTCCCTTTCTGGGTCTAGTGCAAAGCTGGTTATGATTGGGGGAGCGGAGGCAGGTGGTGGTGGCAAGGCGTTTGGTTGTTCAGGGGACCGGGCACGTTTGGTCCTCGTCGGCGATCGGAGGACTTTGGCTGGCAGTCGGGCGGCAGATCGTCGGCGTGGCATAGGGACATATTCGTCTTCGTCGGCACCTTCGGGATCTGGAGAGGAATCGCTGTCTTCATCCTCAATTTGACGCTTGCGCTTCTTGGCTGCAGATAAGCGAACGTGCGTGGAGGACGCAGAGCCAAGTTTTGGTGTGGGAGCTGTGGCTGCTGTTGATGTTGCTGCCACAGGAGGTGCCGATGCCAGTGCATGTGAAAGCGGAGGAAGCGTCGACTGCGCGCTTTTGTCTCCTCGCCCATCGCTACGCAGAGAGATTTTGGGCAATTTTTCCAAGATGAACTTGAAAAGCAGTTTACTGACACGTCCATTGAAGCGCACATCCTTCTCTACGGCGCGAACGTCGGAGCGCATCTTCTCCACAGCGTGGCTGAGCTGAGACAAGCTGAGCGACTCGCGCCTCATGTAAATCATCACGCCAATCATGACAAACTCAATCGGCGCGACACGGTAGGAAAACGGTTTCCTATAGATCTTCTCCCGCGCGAGGGACAGGTACACGCGGAACGTATCACGCACACCAGAGCGTAATTTTGGTGGGACAGGTATTGTACGCGTCAACCATTTGTCCATGGATTGCGAGGTGGGTGGTATTTTGCATGCAGGCAGTTGCTCAATCATGTAGACGATCGAAGCTAGCCCGTGGAAGTCGCGCCCGCGAGCACGACCCCAGTCAAAGGAATTGCCAAAGCCGTCGTCACCAAGCACTTGGGACTGGATCTCACGGATAAAGTTGGGCCAAGGGCCAGTTATGGCCTGCATGCGCTCTTGCAAGGATGTTAAGATAGAATATTGAAAGGGGATCCATCAATTACATACCTGCGGGTGTCAGGGCTACACCAAGCTGGACACGCTACGCTGATGTGTGAGTGGGTAATGATAAGAAGGGGATGGGAATATAGCTATACCTGGAAGATTTCACGCTCTTGTTCGTCAGTCAAGCTGTCGTATTCCACGCATACGATCTGTTTGTTCGCGAAAGACTGTTGCAGTGTCTTTGGTAGAAGTAGGCGTGGACTTGCACCTTGTTTCTTGGTCCAGTAACGTTTCCCTGTGATGCTAAATGGATGATCAGGAAAGATGAGCCAAATCGAGGAACAGGAGATTTACTGGTCTCTATCTGCGGAGATGAGTTAGAACAGGATAACAAGCTACAAATTAGCAGAAGAATGAACGTACGTGGAATCTACAGGTATTCACACTCTGAGATCAGTAAAATGGACGAGAGGTAAAGCCAGAAAGATGATAAAAACAGGGCGCACACGTGGTGCCTTTGAGTTGCACGGGTACGTGGGGATGGCAAACAAACACCACTGGGAGAGGACCGGAGAGGACAGTCGCTCTTCCACCGGTGAAGTTTACGAAACTAGCGCCCCTCAAAGGTTTTCCGGAGTATAAGACTTACAAGTCCATCCAAGAACCTAGTATAGAATGAGGTAAGAATGAGATTGAGGTGATGCCACGGAGGTGCTCACTTTTGTATTGAGGTCAAGCGTTGCTTGCCATCTATGCAAACACGAGACTCACTCCCATCTTTCGAAGTAGAAACGGCTTGCGGGGAAATGTGAGTGGGAAGAGGGACAATGTAGATATGTGGCTCACTGACCAAAAATGATCGGCGGAATGTAGTAGTTGCGAAAGACGGAATCTATAAGACCAATCTGCTTTTGTTCGGCCCAAACGACCTCTATGGTGGCATGTCGTCATGTTGGTGGTTGACAGAAAAGACGGATGTAATACCTCTTTGATAGTCAGGATCCAAATTGATCGTGCCATCAATGATTTGTTCTGAGAGAAAGAATAAGGAAAAGGAGAAAAGAAAAAAGAAAGAACGATTACCATATAGCGATCTGACGGAGTAATTAGTTGAGCGTGGTGGTCTAAGTGTATTTGAGACGGTGTAAGCAGGATGCTGATCCGGTTTTGTTTTTTTAGGTTTCTGTTTCTGTTTATTGAGACTTGTGAGGGAAGGCTCTTCTTGATCAGAAGATGAAGTTAAATCGGTGAGATCCGATGCATAGAAGTCTGAGAAGGACATGTCTGAGGGTGGCAGACGGGGAACTACATGAGCAATGAGGCAGACACAATCGGCCACCTTTCCGTCTCCGCGTCTATAAATTAAATAATATGGATAAGTTACTTATCGCTCACGGGTTTTGCACGTGGTCGCGTCTAGCTATAGCCAACAACAACGCACGCTCAACTCGCGACCAAGACACGTACCTCTAAAGATGCGTATCGAGGAACTCATCCTCGAAGGTTTCAAATCTTATCCAGTCAGAACACAAATCACCGGATGGGACCCTTCTTTCAACGCCATCACTGGTCTCAATGGCTCCGGAAAGTCAAATATCCTCGATGCTATCTGTTTTGTCCTCGGGCTCACTAACATGTCCTCCGTGCGTCTGTCATTTCATCCTCTATCACATTATTTATTAACAAGTAGTCATTATATTTAGATGCGTGCACAGAACCAACAAGATCTCATCTATAAACGTGGCCAAGCTGGGATCACAAAGGCATCTGTGACCATTGTCTTTGACAACTCGGACAGGGAGAATAGCCCACCTGGAATGGAGAATTACTCTCAGATAACTGTAACAAGACAAGTACGTCCCTTCGTTCGGTCCTCCTTCGATTCCCTACTGATCTCTCTTCAGATCGCCCTTCCAAACATCTCCAAATACCTTCTAAATGGTCACAAGGCACAACAGAACATCATCCAGACCATCTTTCAAAGCGTCCAA
>QFDX01006122.1:0-14202 GCA_003315875.1 Lactifluus piperatus | reverse complement strand
ATTCACATTTTTGAACCATTGATGACCCACTTGTCCCCCGTCCTTTATTGCGCATGTTTGAAGGGGAAAACGCGTCCCGAGCCAGTCGCAGGCTAAGATAGACAGACAGAAACTACCGAGCTGAGCTATGAGTCTGTCAGGAAAAAAACACGGACACGGACACAGATGGATAGACCTTTGCGAGCTCCTCGATCACAATCATGACAGAAAAGAGCAAAGACTCTGCGCCGCCATGATTCGCACTTATTTTGATGCCCATGAGCTACACGAATGTGAGAAAAGTACAGCAGATCGGAGAGGTGGAGCTGTTCACACGTTCACCCCTTGTTCAAAGAGACCCTTGACCATGGAAGGATTTATCATTTTCGTTCATCTCACGGACCCAAGGTCCGACATACCGGATCCGTGAGGAAGCTCCTCTTCTTCGGAAAAGGTGTGCAGCGAATTGATTGTGCGCCGCCACGCAGGCAAGGTTGAGAAGGCCCTGATGAAAACTGTGTGAAAAAGTGAGTGAATCAGTACAGTGATGATCTAAAATGATGGACCTGATAAGAGGCAGGAAACGGAACGGTGCGTAACATTGGAACCAAAAGCGAGATTTGGACCGGGAGCGTTGAAGAATCCGGGGAAGGAAATGACATGCACAAATTTAGATTTGTACGTAACACGGCCGGGAAATACCGAGAAAATCAGGTTTCATAAATGCTGCGCTAGCGACTTACAGATAACATGGTACAAGAATTGCTAGTTATCCTCAAAAAGAAGTGATCTATCTTCTGGAGGAAGAAGCAAGCCCGGCGCAACAAAGACGTTACAGGAAAGAAATTATGGTATAACCATTGGCAAGGGAGCATGAAATAAAGATACCATGTACATTTGTCGGCGGGAAGGCGGAATCGGAGGGAGAGGTAGGGAATCAATCTGGCGGTGAAGTGAACAAATCGTCTTCCACCGAACCTGATGGTTTTCGTGTGGTGGCGGTCGCAGCGGTCGTTGCCGCGAGTTGCTGCTGCTGCTGCTGCTCCCTCTGCCGTCTCTGCTCACCCACTTTCCAAATCACGTCCTTAAGCTCCTGCACGACGTCCCCTCCAGGTCCCCACCGCTCTCTGTACGATCCCACACTGGCACCCGCCTGGTCCCCATCATGATCGTGACCATGGAGAAGTGACAGTCCCAGACCAGGCAGCGCGTTCGCTCGCCGCGCTTTAGCCGCCGCGATCCGTTCCGCACGCGATAGTTTTGAGCGTGGTCGGAGCCGTGGACCATCTGCATCTGCATGTGCGTCGGCTTCGAAAACCTGCTCAATGCCAGGGGGTGGGAGGCGCTCCAGCCCTACGACGAGCACGCCGTGCTCCTGATCGTGCACGTGTCCATGAGTCACGTGGTCGTCCTGCTCCTCCTGCTTGACGCCGTCTGTGGGGGATGGCAACACGAAGGGAGGTGGTGAAGGTGACCGTACGTGCGCTGCGTCCTTGTCAGAGTCGCTGCTCTCCGCATCCAAACCGAGCGCGGGAACACCATCCTCGTCCTCTTCATCATCGTCGTCATCATCTTCCGGGGCGTCTTCCGGGGCGTGTGCACGCAGCAACTCTAGCAACGGCTCGCGCCCGCGCTCGCACTCTCGTAGCGCAAGTCCGAGTTCCCGCCGAAGGCGCTCGTAGGCCTGCAGCGCAGGTGCATTTTGCGGATCACTAGAGACGTTGAGGACGTCGGGAGTGCCATCGCGCAGAGACGCGACACACGATTCGAGGTGAGAACGCGCATCGTTCAGGGCGTTCGTAAGCCCGTTGATGTGTGTTGCGAAACGTGAGAAGTGACTCGGCAGCGGCGCAAATGACACTGGTTGCGACAACGGCCTCTGGACCCGCCGCCGCTGCGGCTCGGATGAAGGTCGTGTGGGGGACTCTGAGGGGGAACGGGAGTGTGGCGAGGGAGGAGTTGGATTCTCCTTGAGCAAACGATCGCGCTCACCCGCGTCGAGTGCTTCGATCAGAGGAGCAGTTGCGTTGGCGAGTGCGCTCGTTAGGAGTGCCATCACGGAACGTACGTCCTCCCAGTAGCTCTCGCTCCATCTTTCGTTGTCACCCTGGCTATCTGCAGCCCCGAATCGCAATGCTAACAGATGCGAAGCAGCGTAGCGTCGCGCAGCCAGCGCACCATTGAGAGCGTGAGTTAGTGAGTACAGAGAGAGTGGATGTCGCGGCGTCTGCAGTGCTGTGAAACGTGAGGCTGAATATGAGGAGCGTGGGGAGGATGGACTAGAAGACGGGGTTTTGTTCGCCAGACGAGTGATGTGCGTTGAGTGCGAAAATTGCGAGCTGATCGCAGTATTATTAAGAGGTGGTGAGAAGGTGGAAGAAAGGATTTCATCTATGCCCCTGCTCCGCCTTTGACGCTGAAGTTTGAATGCCGCGGAGGCAAATTGTCCCCGCTCTTCAGATGGCACCGCACTGTCAGCATCACCCGTTCGTTCGGAGAGGTTGGGTGCATCTGAATGGCTGCCCATCTCCTCCTCAACATCCTCCAGGGACTTCTCGGGCTGTGGCGTGACGGGCGCGCTTATGCTTACACCACTTGGCCGCAGGAGCAACGCGGATACATCGGATCTCCGCTTCTCCCACCGTCTCAAAGACTGCCGAGTTGGGCTACCAGCACTGGCAAGCGCCACATAGCTGTATGGCATGCTACCGTTCCACGTTGGGCGCATTTCCGATGAAGGAGTTGAAATGCTCCGCACATGATGCGTCGCTGAGGTAAAACCAGAGCGTGCACGAAGTGGGGTGTGAGGTGTTATCGGTGATGGCGGTGCATACATCTCGGACAGCTGAGCGAGTGCAGAAGGCGAGGTGAGACCCACAAGGACATGCCTGACATTGTCGGACTGAGTTTGTGTGCTCTGGAGAGAAGAATGGAGGGCCACTCGAAGGGGCGAGGAAGGCGACAAGGAGGGAGTCCTGACGAAAGTCGTTAGTCCAAGAAAGAACGATCGGTGGCTAATACATACACGCTCTCTTCGAGTTCAAGAAGATTGACGGCTTCCTGTATAGTAGAGTCCCATAGGTGCGCTGCGGCAATAAGGTCATTAAGCACCCTCAAGGTCTACAGTTTAGGTTAGCGTGTGATTACACAGTAAGAGGCATGGCACGTACGGGGGTCATAAAATCAGATAGCCGCCCAGAATCGACGGTGCAGGATTCGACATAATAAAGTACGGTTCCGACAAGGATACACAGCGGGAAACAATCTAAAGAGAGAAAAACTAGACATAAACAAACGAGGACTAGGGACCATGTGGAACTGCGGTGAGTCGGGAAGTAGCCAGCTGGCGGTGGCGTAGCTGTCAAATCAGGGTCGTGAATAGAGAAATCATCAGAATATGAACGCCGTCGAGTTGAAGAAGATGCAGTTATGGATGAAGAGAGAAGTGAGGATGATATGACATCGTATTTGAACCGCTCAGAAAACTCCTGGAGGGTCGAGCGGTGGTGCTGCACCGAGGTCACAATAGTATTGAGGGACTGGAAAATGAAGGAATTGAGCATCATAAAGATTGGGGTATCCATTATAGCCATAAACGAGAGAAATGCAAGGGAAAGGTGGATGATGATATATAGTCCAACCTCTGAAGCCTATAAAAGGTCCCGTGTGCCCGCCCAGTGACGCAACACGGACGTGCTTAGAGCAGGCCGATCTGCGAACGGAATGCGCTCGATGAAAGTCGTAAAACGTATAGACTTACTTCTGCGAGGCGTAGTGCTGGTGTCGGTAACCAGGACCACAGCCTGAGGTCTGCGTCCGGATTGTCTGCGTACTCTTCGGAGAAGGGATCCGAAAGGTCGGACATGGCACCGGGTATGGGATCAAAGACATCGCCTGATTCTGTGAGAGAAGTCAAGATATGATGTGAAAGTGTGGGAGCTATGTGAAGAACGAACGTCTAAGATAGTCCTGAAGGGGATGCTCTTCGAATATAGGTTGGGCCATTACCGAGTTGAACGAGTTGTTGTAGGGTAATTTTGTGGTATCAAGACAGTCGGGATAGCAATATGTAAGATATACTAGATAACCAAAAAAGAGTGCGAGTGCGTTTTGAAGCGCGTGTACGAAGCGACGGGGAAGATGAGGTGAACCGGAAGGTGACAGGTGGCCCGAATGGGTGTGGCCTGGCCTGGCTAGTGCCGTGTCCCGTGTCCGGGGTGGCACGCGCCCAGTACTTACCAAGTGGCTTCGGCTATGTTCAGCACAGCACATAGACTGACAACGTGTAAAGCCCCCGAGGTAGACACCTGCAATGCATTGACGTTCACGTAATATTCTGCTCCGGAGAGTTCTTCTGCTGCGGAGGGCTTAGCCTGAGTGGGTCTTATATATGCCGAGACCGGGATAACGAACGCGCGGCCTTGATGGCCATCTACAGTTGCTATTTAATTAACACCGTTAGCTAACTCCTTGTAATCCCCTTCAACGTCGCCCTCGCCTCCCCTGTCATGTCAGTCCAATCTACCCAAAATATCCACCTACTCGTTCTCATTCATGGTATGTGGGGAAACCTATCACATCTTGCTTCCATGCACCGCATCATCGAACAGGCGCGTATCAATGAATCGCCGGATAACACGAATGGGACGGGGCTCCATGTAATGCTTCCGGAGACAAACCAGGATGAAAGTACCTATGACGGCATAGATTGGGGAGGAGAACGAGTAGCTGCTGAGGTAGGTGATCCATTGGTCGTCAGTCGGTGGCTCATTCATTTAAGTGCTATCCATATAGGTCCTTCAACAAGTTGAGAGATTAGAAAAGGAGGGCAAGAAGGTTACTCGGTTTTCCGTCACAGGATATAGCTTGGGAGGATTGCTTGCGCGTTATGTCGTTGGGTGCGCTTCCTCATTCTCCTTGTCCTGATTACCGGATACTCACCCCTCTGTAGCATCCTCTTTCAGCGCGGCTTCTTCTCCACTGTCTCTCCCGTTAACTTCAATACTATAGCAACCCTCCACATCGGGCTACTCCGCTATCCATCACTTTTTTCAAGATTCAGTGCATTCATCGTCCCCAGATTTCTCGGTAGAACAGGAGAACAATTTTATGGTGTAGACAAATGGTCCAAGACTGGGAAAGCCCTGCTAGAAGTCATGGCAGATCCAGGCAAGGACCAGTCCCTTCACATATTCAGGCTGACTGAGCCTCCGTCTAGAGCATGTATTCTACCAAGGTCTCAAACTATTCCCTCATATCCGGATCTACGGAAATGCGTTAGTCCCTCCCGTCACCATTCACCCCTGGGGAACTGACCTAGTACAATACAGTATTAATGACTTGACGGTGCCATACATTACTGCATGTGTGGATAGCGAGGACCCATTTCTCAATCATACCTCGAACGGCCTTGCAGTGTGCGCCTGCTCTCCCTGTTCCATAACTCTGCATGCTCATTCTTTCGCTAGGGATTACGACGACACCTACTTTCCGATCATAAAATCTTTTACCATACCCGATACACCACCACCCAAGCGCAAAAAGACCCGCCAATCCACCTGGATGTGGTTCAAATCTTACAAGCTTCCCCTCCCCCCTCGCTTGCAGGCCCCCTTCCCCTTCAACGTCGTACGTATCCACCCGTGTGTCCCGAATAGCCATTCAGTTAGTCCGCATGCAGGCGATGCTTGTTCTTCTTCCAGTTCTCTTCCCTACATTGATCAGTCTGGTGCTGATCAGATTTTCCATCTCATCCTATCATTCTCGATCGCGCATCAAGCTCCTTGAGTCGGAGGAAGCTTCCACTACTCAGCGACTTATTCACATCTTTGGGGAGCTCGAGCGCAAGGTGGAGGACGTCGTTGTTGATATGGTCGATAACCCTGCTGGACCCTCACTGTCAGAGGAAACCATGCAGGTCTCCTCTAAGCAGGGCCCGCACATTACCCCTGCTCAAAGAAGGATGATATCTGCTCTGAATGCGCTGCCACAACTTAAGAAGGAACGCGCATACATACCTGACGTGCGCAACTCACACGCGGCGATCATTGCGCGCGATATCAAGAACTTCGATTTCCACAAGATCGGAGAGGGTGTATTAAGGCACTGGGCCAATGCTTTTGTCCTGTGAACAGTCATTGATCTTATAGAGATGAGGAGATTCAATTCTTGGATCCATTCGCTCGGACTGTTTTTTTCTCCCTTGCAACCTTTATTAGCTGTCATAAACTTATGTTTTACTACCGTAGTTAAGTAAACTAATCCTTCACATAATGACGCATCCCACGGAGACCTCGGCGTTTGGCCGAGCTGGTAAGATTTAAGATTAGATATCAAATATCACCCGCTTATTACATGATCTCTTTTCCTCTGCGCTCTATGCTTATTATAACAGTATCTCATCGCCTCAGGAGTGTCTTTCGACTTCGCTACATGAGACAGCCGATGTTCGAGCAGGCCTGGGCGTCGGTGTGAGCCCCGATTGACGTCTGCCTGCGTCATGCTGGTAGCCTGGCATGCATGATGCGCCGCACTTGCAGGGCCATGCATGCTTCCCTCGTTACGCGGGACGTCGTCATGGGTTGATGCGCGCATGCAGTGGCATGGTTTGGTCGAGCGCGGATGCGGGAGACGGACTTCGAGTTACGGTAAGTTGTTTGATTGTCCACCCTTTCCGAGTGACTGCAAACTGATGGAGGGTATAGAAATCCCCAACAGGAGGTTCGGGTTTTTAGAATTCGTGCTCACTGTGGTGACGTCCTATCGTCATGTGCCGCGTGCATCAGCGGGGCCCAATCGGGTGTGCCCACCTGTTTCTGCTCTATACTATCGGATTCGGTGAAGAAACGTCGGCAACAACGATTTGTTCACCAAAATGTTCGAGCCCGATCTAACATGCCCAATTGTTATTCCGAGCTTTCCGTAGTGAGGATCATGATGCAGTTGATCGCACATGATTACGAAAAGAAAGATCACAATTGTGGGTGTACAGTATCTAGACTTGACAAGTATTTATAAACCTTATTTCCTTTCTTTTCAGCGCTTGAGTCCACTAGGATAATGCTACCAAGTCCGTCTCCCGTGTGGCAAAGCAATGGTAGGATTACGCGTCAAATGATCTCTGGTGGCTTATCACACTCCGTCCACACTACCTTGAAGATTTAACTTTTTGTTCTGTTCGCGTTTTTGAACAAGCCATTGTCTGGTGCTTGGCATATAACCCTGTTGTGGCTGATGAGGCTCGATGAGGGTTCATCGACGTTCATCTCTCTCCTCCGTCTCCCTCTGTGCCGTCCTTCACTCGACTCGCTTTGCACTCTCTATGAACACCGCAAACGTGACATACGCTCATCCAACCCCAGCTTGTCACCCATACAACGAGACGGCTGCAGTCGAGTGCGGAACTGGCGACGCGAATGCCAGTAAATCGCGTTTCCTTTTCTTGTAGGTAGACGTCGAGCGCGCGAGAGTTAGTATACCGTCGTTTCGTGACATAATATAATATTTAGTGATAAGATCATGTGACCTGGCGTCCTTTGTCCTGCATCGTCGAGCACCAAGGACGACGAATCCTGGAAAATCGAGCATTCATAAGTTCGCGCTCGAATTATCATTCTAGCTCATCCAAATTATTTTCGTCGTCTTCCCGCTACCTCTCTCTCCCTCTCCCCTGGAGCTTCGACGATGGCGGGACCTTAACGTGGGGCAAAATCTCGGACATCGGATCGTGTTGGCGGACCCCCCGTCCTCGCTTACCGCAGAGGGGTCCCTGCCAGTTCCCTGCCCCTGACTAGCCGACATAGCAGCTGACCAGCAGAACGGTACCCGGCTAGTCCAGGAACCAGAAGGGCCCGCGGCCCTGTCAATCTAAGGCCGATCGACAAGATTACGATCTACGCGACAACAGTCCCCACAGCCCTCTGCATCGCAGAGGATCTATGCGACAACAATCCCCGAGAAGAAATTCAAACCCGGCTGGCAGTACGAAGGCCATGACTAGCACAGCGCCCCTGGCACTCGTGGTCCGCCCGCCGGAGGCCCAGCTGACATGCACAAGTCTCAACCTGACGTCGGAGGTGGCTCTAGGGACACCGGCGACCCACAGGGTGTTACTGACTCATGCTCAGACTGCCCTACGGTTGGGAGGAAACGAGCTGCCACTAGCGACGCTCCAGGCTTGGCCCTACTGGCCCAACACGCTACCGGTGCCCCCGGCAACGCTCAGGCTGTGGTCCTGCAAGACCCGCCCGCCCTCCTCCCAGCATCGCGCACCGATTTCCCCTCTGATTAATGGAGGGAACCCCACAGCGGTGCCTTCCCTCCCTTGTCTCCGTTGCCTAGAACTCCACCTCGCCCTGGAGCGCGTTCCTTATCTGGCGCACATTCCTCATCTTCCTTGGTTGCCTCACCATGGGAATCAACTGGGTAGCCAGTTGGGTCACCGAATGAGGCTCGACGATCGGACCGGTATGGGCAACTCCAGAGGGCCGCTGCCCGTTTCCCTCCGCAACCCCTTGCCCTATTTCAGCCCGATCTCCCAGAACCTCCTCATCCGGGTTAAGCGCGCCCAGTACTTACCAAGTGGCTTCGGCTATGTTCAGCACAGCACATAGACTGACAACGTGTAAAGCCCCCGAGGTAGACACCTGCAATGCATTGACGTTCACGTAACATTCCGCTCCGGAGAGTTCTTCTGCTACGGAGGGCGTGGCCTGAGTGGGTCTATATATATGCCGAGACCGGGATACCGAACGCGCGGCCTTGATGCAAGCTTATAGCTTGTGCCCATTTACAGTTGCTATTTAACACCCTTGGCTAACTCCTTGTAATCCCCTTCAACGTCGCCCTTGCCTCCCCTGTCATGTCGGTCCAATCCACCCAAAATGTCCACCTACTCGTTCTCATTCATGGTATGTGGGGAAACCCATCACATCTTGCTTCCATGCACCGCATCATCGAACAGGCGCGTATCGATGAATCGTCGGATAAAACGAGTGGGACAGGACTCCATGTAATGCTTCCGGAGACAAACCGGGATGAGAGTACCTATGACGGTATAGACTGGGGAGGAGAGCGAGTGGCTGCTGAGGCAGGTGATCTATTGGTCGTCAATCGATGGCTCATTCGTTTAAGTGCTATCCGTATAGGTCCTTCAACAAGTTGAGAGATTAGAAAAGGAGGGAAAGAAGGTAACTCGGTTTTCCATCACAGGATATAGCTTGGGAGGATTGCTTGCGCGTTATGTCGTTGGGTATGCTCGCTCATTCTCCTTGTCCTGATTACCGGATACTCATCCCTCTGTAGCATCCTCTTTCAGCGCGGCTTCTTTTCCACTGTCTCTCCCGTTAACTTCAATACTATAGCAACCCCCCACATCGGGCTACTCCGCTATCCATCACTTTTTTCAAGATTCAGTGCATTCATCGTCCCCAGATTTCTCGGTAGAACAGGAGAACAATTTTATGGTGTAGACAAATGGTCCAAGACTGGGAAAGCCCTGCTAGAAGTCATGGCAGATCCAGGCAAGGACCAGTCCCTTCACATATTCAGGCTGACTGAGCCTCCGTCTAGAGCATGTATTCTACCAAGGTCTCAAACTGTTCCCTCATATCCGGATCTACGGAAATGCGTTAGTCCCTCCCGCCACCATTCACCCCTGGGGAACTAACCTAGTGCAATACAGTATTAATGACTTGACTGTGCCATACATTACTGCATGTGTGGATAGCGAGGACCCATTTCTCAATCATACCTCGAACGGCCTTGCGGTGTGCGCCTGCTCTCCTTGCTCCATAACTCTGCATGCTCATTCATTCGCTAGGGATTACGACGACACCTACTTTCCGATCATAAAATCTTTTACCATACCCGATACACCACCACCCAAGCGCAAAAGGACCCGCCAATCCACCTGGATGTGGTTCAAATCTTACAAGCTTCCCCTCCCCGCTCGCTTGCAGGCCCCCTTCCCATACAACGTCGTACGTGTCTACCCGTGTGTTCCGAATAGCCATTCAGTTAGTTCGCATGCAGGCGATGCTTGTTCTTCTTCCAGTTCTCTTCCCTACATTGATCAGTCTGGTGCTGATCAGATTTTCCATCTCATCTTATCATTCTCGATCGCGCATCAGACTCCTTGAGTTGGAGGAAGCTTCCACTACTGAGCGACTTATTCACATCTTTGGGGAGCTCGAGCGCAAGGTGGAGGATGTCGTTGTCGATATGGTCGATGATCCTGCTGGACCCTCACTGTCAGAGGAAACCATGCAGATCTCCTCTAAGCAGGGCCCGCACATTACCCCTGCTCAAAGAAGGATGATGTCTACTTTGAATGCGCTGCCACAACTTAAGAAGGAACGCGCATACATACCTGACGTGCGCAACTCACACGCGACGATCATTGCGCGCGATATCAAGAACTTTGAGTTCCACAAGATCGGAGAGGGTGTATTAAGGCACTGGGCCAATGCTTTTGCCCTGTGAACGGTCATTCAATCTTATAGAGATGAGGGCATTCAATTCTTGGATGCAAACTCGCTCGGGCTATTTTTTTTTTCTTGCAACCTTTATTAGTTGTCATAAACTTATGTTTTACTATACTACAGTAGTTAAGTAAACTAATCCTTCACATACAGTAATGACGCATCCCAACCTCGGCGTTCGGCCGAGCTGGTAAGATTTGAGATTAGATATCAAATATCACCCGCTGAATTATAAGTTATGATCTTTCTTTTTCTTCCTTTTCCTCTGCGCTCTATGCTAAATAGCATCTCATCGCCTCAGGAGTGTCTTCGACTTCGCCAAGAGAGCCGATGTTCGAGCAGGCCTGGGCGTCGGTGTTGACCAATGAGCCCCGATTGACGGCTGCCTGCGTCACGCTGGTAGCCTGGCATGCATGGTGCGCCGCACTTGCAGGGCCATACATGCTTCCCTCGTTACGTGGGGCGTCGTCATGGGTTGATGCGCGCATGCAGTGGTATGGTTGGGTCGAGCGCGGATGCGGGAGACGGACTTCGAGTTGCGGTAAGTTGTTTGATTGTCCACCCTTTCCGAGTGACTGCAAACTGATGGAGGGTATAGAAATCCCCAACAGGAGGTTCGGGTTTTTAGAATTCGTGCTCACTGTGGTGACGTCCTATCGTCATGTGCCGCGTGCGTCACGGGCCAGCGGGGCCCAATCGGGTGTGCCCACCTGTTTCTGCTCTATACTATCGGATTCGGTGAAGAAACGTCGGCAACAACGATTTGTTCACCAAAATGTTCGAGCCCGATCTAACGTGCCCAGTTGTTATTCCGAGCTTTCCGCAGTGAGGATCATGATGCAGTTGATCACACATGATTGCGAAAAGAAAGATCACAATTGTCGGTGTACAGTATCTAGACTTGACAAGCATTTATAAACCTTATTTCCTTTCTTTTCAGCGCTTGAGTCCACTAGGATAATGCTACCAAGTCCGTCTCCCGTGTGGCAAAGAAATGGTGGGACCACGCGTCAAATGGTCTCTGGTGGCTTATCACACTCCGTCCACACTACCTTGAAGATTTAACTTTTTGTTCTGTTCGCGTTTTTGAACAAGCCATTGTCTGGTGCTTGACATATAACCCTGTTGTGGCTGATGAGGGTTCATCGACGTTCATCTCTCTCCTCCGTCTCCCTCTTTGCCGTCCTTCACTCGACTCGCTTTGCACTCTCTATGAACACCGCAAACGTGACATACGCTCATCCAGCCCCAGCTTGTCACCCACACAACGGGACGGCTGCAGTCGAGTGCGGAACTGGCGACGCGAATGCCACTGAATCGCGTTTCCTTTTCCTTTCCTTTTCCCTGCTTTGTCTTCGCAGCTTCTTCGCATTTTTTTGGGACATGTTGCGCGGTTCTTTACAGAAGATATTTACCAACTATCTTCAGTCGATCTTCATCCGTATCTGGCGCTCAGTCGTCGTCCCACGCAATGGGCAGTGTTCTACGGAACCCGCGACGAACGCTGCTCCTCAGGGTGCAGTGTCCCGGACTTTATCCACGCCGATCACGTCCCCAAAGAGAGTGTCTTGGTCCTATCTGCGGGGTGCGTTCACCCCCCCGCTCACGGTTTGCGATGACTCATTAAGCGTCGGCTTCGCAGGGGTATCCCTTGCCCTCAGCGAACTTTGCCAAGATTGCAGTTACGGAGGCGGGCGCATTCCCCTCTCTGCTATACTAGACCTCAGTATGCTCTCAATGAAAAAGTTTTTGTGCCTTGGAAAGTGGTGTGGCTCACAATTCCGTAGTGAGACAGCATCAAGGCGCCTTCATTCCACTCGGGCCGCATGCGGAGAAAGATGTTCCAAAGCGGCTCATCCAACTCGTAGGTCGTTTTTTTTTCCGCTTTCTCGGCGGTGTCCCTCTTGACGTGGCAGCATTCTACAGGCCAATGAAAAGGCTGTTTTTTTCGACCCTTATGAGGAGTATGTTATCGTCCTGGAAGAGACCAGACAGAAGTGAGTATTGCCCGGTCGGTTCTGTTCGCCTTGGTAGATGCGATTCCTTTTTTTTTCTTCTAGGTACGCCGAGCGACGTCAAGAATTGCTTGCAGAGGGTGTTGACCCCGCCAATCTGAGCGTTTTTGGTGCCGCTTTGACTCAACACCTCTCTTCGAGCAAGAGAGTAACGAATGCGACTGTGGCAGTACGTTATCCTAGAATCCTCTAACCACGAAGCGATCATTGATCGTTTGGCTGGTCCCGCGGCGCGCAGTGCTACATGGAACAGTTCTTACTCACACGACGGCAACAAGAGAGGGCCAAGTTCTGCGCCCTCACTCGCCAGGAATCACTCATGTCCATTGCTGACGCTATCCGCCCCACCAATTTGAACGAACACGAGACCTCGGCACTCAAAGGCACCGCAAATTTGGGCCGTGGCCGCTCTGTAAGAGTCTCTTTGGGTGTGTTGATGAAAGCAAGTCAATTTAAAAACGCCCCCTTCTCGCAGATTGTAGTAGATATGGCTGAGATTATCGGCAACCGCGGCGGTTTGAAGGATGCAGAGCTGGGAAACCAACTTCGTCGCGGACGCTCGGTAAGGCGACATCCGCCCCCCTGGGGGCGCATTCAATGTCATAGTTGCTGACGTGTCTGCACTTCTTCAATTGCAGGTGCTACGGGAAATATCGGCGATCATTCATCAAAGAGATGCGCTGGAGGTTGAGAACAGCCGCTTGCGCGCCTTACCCGAGGAGTTTGATTAAAACGGCCGCGTGTCGTTGTCCATTTCCGCGCAGTGTACGACCCGAGAAGCCCAGTGATCCTCTTGGCCGTGTGCGTTAACAATACACAGCACATGGGAGATACCACGGATTAACGGTGTACTGCCATGTCACCTCTATTTGGAGACGTCAATTTATTATTAAATTTTCACAACGCACAAAGATAGGTAGGATGATAACTCGGGTTATCTGTAGGTGTCGCGGAGAGATGAATTAATAGATTATACAAAGCATGGCTAGGCTACAGCAAAATAAGATATGTGAAATGTGGGAAAGCGTTCTACAACGTGTCCAATGTCAAGTGTGGTCCTGCGGTTACAAACGGCGGGATGTACCCCCTTTACAAAAGGGACGAAAAGAAAGGTACGATAATTTAAGGAGCGCGGAGGGGCATCCGGACCAGCACAGTGCAGTGGGATGGCGATGGCGTTTTTGTTCTCGTCCGTGAACGGCGACGGCGAACGGTCTTTGGCGGGGGAAAAACAGGAGCGTCCGTCTTCAAGAAGAGGGGACGTAGAGGCTCCGCCGGCGAGCAGCTGCGGCATTCAGGAGCACAAAGCCGTCGGGTAAAATGGAGGCGCGTTCGTTGCGACGCATTGTTCCAGTCATACGTTTCCACATGCGTATCAGACGGCGTTCGATGTACTTGGTTGCTGAACGCGACTGCCTGTACTGACTAGAAAATTGATAAATATTTAGTTGTGTCAGGATGCGGTTGTAATTCAAAAGTAGGACTTACCGAGGCCTCGGGTACTCGTCACGGAGAGTAGAAGTGATAGGTGGGAGGGACGCGTAGGTGACAAGAGGGCCAGCCATTTGTAGATAGGAAACGAGAAGTTGAACAAAATGAGGGAAAAGATGTGGATGTCTGTCGAACATCGGGTGGGAAGGGGTGTTTTTATATCACCATTGGACCGAGAAGAGCAGTACTTGCACAAATTGCGTGTTGGAGAAGTCCTTTCATTGTTATTTTCAGGC
>QFDX01006115.1:0-11441 GCA_003315875.1 Lactifluus piperatus | reverse complement strand
GGAACGCGGTATGAGCGAGGCTGAAGAGAACAAGTATGTGGAACGTCTCAGCCATGCACTCGAGGCGACAGGCGCTTTGGATCGCGTTGCACTTGGCTGCTTTGAGCACTACGCAAACCTCCATCAACATGATGCTACGTTCGCACGGTACAAGAAAGCGAACGAATGGTTGGTCGCGTACGATATCCTCTCAGGCTGCATGCGCGCGGAGCGGGAGTACGGTGTCTTGCAATACCTCTCGTATACTCTTGTACCGTTCTTCTCGCTCTTCCAAGAGCGTGGCGGGCCGCGTGTGGAACGACCGAAGGCCGGCTGGGAGGTGAGCTGGAAACCTCGACGCTCTGCGTCCGTGGTTATGTCTAACGCCCATCGCAGTGGCATGTGAAGACTCGTGCGAACGAGGATATTTACAAATCGCTTGCGCGGGCTGTGTGCACGGGCAATAACGCACGCCTTGCTGCGCAATACCGCCACCTTGTCAGCGAACCTGTGGTAAACCTCGAATTTGCGCCACTTCTCAACCGCATCATCTCTCCACCTATTCGTCCTGTGGATAATCTATCCGTGTCTTACCTATCCTCGCATGGTGATATGGGCCAATATTTTGTACATAGGTCAATAGCCAGGTAATCCGTCCGGAGGAGAAAGCCATGCTCTCCCGGCTGGTGAACATCATGGTCACTCTCGAGCTGCGATTTGTGCAGGAGAGAGCAGACGACGGACAGCCCGTATACAAACTTGATCCGTGAGTTTTGAACTCTGCTCTGGCGAACAGGGAGTGCTGACGGGTGCTGCAGGCCGGTAGACGTGTTCGTCACATACGACGGCAAACGTGCTGCAGATATTGCACCGCCGCGCTACGCAGTGCGGCACCTTGTTGCTACGGAGGTTAGCTCGTGTTGACTCAACCAGCGCTCAGCAATCGTGCGTTAGTAACAACTCTGTTTACCCTTCGCTGTTGCAGATCGACGCTCAGCTTGCTGTTCGTCATGTGGAGGCCATCGAACGGACAAAAACGACAAAGTCTTCGATGTACTTACTCGATGATGTCTTTTGAGTTCGATCCTGCAGAGCGTGGTGTGTGACAGGACAGTAAAGTCATGGTGATGCTGGTCACATATATGCGAACCATGCGCAGCACACCTAAGTATTACCGGCTTTACACAGGACTTGTTTGAACATGCCCCTTTCCGTCGCGTCGTAGCAGAGCTTGGCGCATAACTTCATGGCATGGACAAAGAGACGTGTCAAAGGCAATAGATACAACAATTACGACACATCGACACTTAAAATGCCCCACGTGTTACTCTTCTCACATCTGACCTTGAATTATCAGCATGTTGATAGGGGGTTCAACTCCGTCATGTTCTTTAAGAACATGTTTGTCAAACAGGTATTTGCGTCCCGGGGACCACTCGAACCCGCAAGTGCAGACATTCTTCGGCCCGTGGCCCTTCAAGTGACGATTTAAAGACTTCTGTTCAGTGAAACGAGACCCACACTGTGGTATGGGGCACGGGATTTTCCAGTCTCCACTAGCCACGTTCGGGCTAACGAGGGGCGCTGTCACAGTGTCACCGAGAACTGATGATTGCGGCTCTGATGCAAGGTCTTCTGTAGTGACCTCAGTACGCTGAGTAGCATAGTGTAAAAATAATCTTACCTCCACCAACTAGGTCCGGGTTAACGGGCGATGCCATCGCAGGGTTATAATCGGCTGATAATTGCGGGTTGAATCCAATGCCGCCTGTGGGGGGCTCAGTAAGCGGAGTAGCATAGTGCATCAAAACGGCCGGGTTCAGGTCAGAGTAGGATGCCATCGCTGTGTCATAGTTCGCTGATGATTGGGGGTTGAATCCAATGTCATCTATGTGAGGAGCTCAGTTGGCCGAGTAGCATAGTATAAATGGAATATTACCTCGAAGAGTGCTGCCGGGGCTGACGTCCTGAACCCATTCTCTGTCTGGTGGTATGTTTGTAACCAGGTTCCCTTCGTTCGCACTAATATGAGGGTGGTTCAAGGAGACAGCCGGATCAGTCAATGAAAGACCCACGCAAGGTTGCCAAGCGAACTCACTTAGGCAGCGATTGTCCGTCCGAGTGACCGTCATGAGTACTAACCTTGTACGGCTCAGGGAAGTTCATGGTTTCTTACTGTGACTCTTTGTGGTGCCATTAGACAACGCTCACTTTTATAGGATAAAAAGTCAAGCCGTTCATTGGCACGTAAACGATATGGAAAGGCATTTTGTCGGCATCAGGGGTGCATTCTGACCTACAGCCAAAATAAGACATTTGTTGAGATATCCATGTCTATCGCACCATAAAGAACATAGGGGGTGGCATTGGCACCCATGTGTTAATGTTCTAAGTTCTAACTCTAACACCAAAGAAGCAAGCAAAAAATGCGCTCCTCGGATGAGCAGCGGTTCAGATATATATACGGGGGACTTTGGCACTATGGGTGGGTACCCACGCGGGGACTTGCAGATAGAAGCATCCTGTTGGCACCCACTGGCAGGGACCAGCCCATGAACACATTAATAATTCGAGTTTTATTGAGATACTCACCGGTAACAACGTACGATAGAGGAGAAATAGTCCCATTGGAGCCCATGCCAGTGTATCCTTAACACTGTAACACAAGCCCTCAGGAACACGTAACCGAGTCAAGATATCTTACGGAGAATTCTCACCACAGATAGCGCATAACTGCGAGCCCGCATCCAGAGTTTCCAGCTTGTTAGTCATGTCTTTTGATATAGACGAAGACCGAGTCTCTGGTGTGGGAGAGTAAGGAAATCCGAGACGCACTTCCGCCCACCCACTGGGCACCCCCCCAGCGTGACAACCCCCCAAAAGAGGTTTACGTTGTCTTCACAAGATTTCATCTTTTTTTTGCATGGTATATGCTCCGACAATGGCCAAAGTGAACATATTGAAGACAGAAGGCTCTACGTATAGCGGATCTTGAGATATTTTGTGAAACGCGAAGAAGTGGTGAACGTTAACGGTGAATGCGAACCACCGATTGACGATAGTAAGTTAGAGTGTAAATCCGTAACCTTCGGCAGGCTGGAGCGGGCCGTTCCCGTATGTTCCATTTGCGATGCCTTGCCTTCCTTGGCCCTGAGTACGTTGGCGTTCATACAGCACGTCTCCTATTTCGGTTAGCGAGCCAGCAATTCAAACACCAAGGAATGTGTCCTCCAGCCTGAGACCGAGTATAGGTTCGAGCTCGATGAACTTCTCTGGTCATCAAGGTACCTCCATGGCCGATTGGGCTAAAATATCGTTCTTAAAAAATGAAAGGTTCTGAAGGGACTCGGACATGCTGAAGTGTTCAGCACAGACCTCGCCGATGGTAAATACTATAATGTAAGGCTGCCAAAATGTCGGAGATCTAGAAATGGCCTTATCATGCTCGGATCTTATATTACCTCATACGTACTTTTATTGTACTATTGTACTTATAAGCCGGCGCCGTCGGCTTTGTAGGTATTTGTGACCACATGCGCAAAATGCACCTGTAAACTGCCTCAACATTCAATCTCCCTTTCTGCCATGGTGAAAAGGTGCAAAATGGAAACATTACACTCCAGACGAGGTCATTTGTCCCCACTGTTACAAGGAATGGAGCATAATGGGGCTGTCAAGATGAATTGCTGCTGATAAGGTTTAGTCGCTCTTAAAGTTTCCGGTCTTAAAGGCATTACTGTATAAGGTAATATAATGACTAAAAACCAAATTTACAATTTTCCGACATATCTCCATCTGTTCATCTGTTCCTGGACACGATCATGATGAGTACCCTTTGATCGTGATCGCAGTCATATGAACGGTTGAGTACGTCACAAGAGCATCACCGACGGCCCGGGAGCACGTCTCTGATGAGATACCGATGCATGTATACGCGAATGTCCATCTCGCTCTTGAAACAATGCCCGTCCGCGCACCAACCTCTTATCGGGGCTCATATGCGCTCACATCTCAGGCTCCCTTATGACCTAGAACCAGAAGTGGATTCGGAACCTATGTGTACAGTATATCACTTTAGCCCACTTCTCAGAAACAACGAAAATGAGCACCGAAATGATCCGCGCGATAAAGTTGTGAAGCTTCCAAGAGCACAGTACTGAACTCATCGGTGGCTCGAGCCATGAGAAATTTGACAAAGTGCACCAGTTCTATGGGCCTCTCGATTCTTTGCCCGACGACAACTGCAGTCAAATCCACCAAAATCGAAATCGAAAAAAGACGTTTTGATTTGCCGGACACTGTGCAGGCGGGGAATACAAGATCGCACGCAAACAAAATGGACAAAGTCGTTTTATGATTGCGACTATGATTTGTAAATACCAGACCTTATCGGCCTTATCAGTGGACAAAAAAAAAATTCTTCTGATGCAAGGTATCTCTGCCAACGGAGTCGGCATTCAGATCCGATTTCATGGGAAGGGCGCCTTGAGAAGGTGCCAATGACATACGCCTGAGGCCATGGGCGGCCACTGACTGTGCCAAGACCAGAAAGACTTCCTAACAAAAAAAGATCCGTGTCTCTTGGGCGCTGCTTCTCCCTGTCCCATGAGCGATCCCAAAATTGACATCGGAGAGTGTCTCCGAGTACCATCCAAGAGATGACATTCGATGACATCCCGCCCTTCCCACGTCCCCATTGTGCTTGCTGGCCCGGATGATGTTTTTCGAACTCGATCCTGCAGGGTGTGATGTGCGTGACGGGCCAGTGAAGTCATGGTGATGTGTGGCTACTATGTACGCGAACGATCTGCGGACGCTGTGACACACCCAAGTTTTATCGGAACTTGAATTACACAGAACTTGAACACGCCCCTTTCCGTCGCATCGTAGCAAGGCTTGGCATGGACAAAGAAACGGGTTCAAGACATGACCAGATGAATGCTTCATGCAGATCTTGGTGTTGAATAGATGAAATGGCGAAACTCCGTTGTGAGACCGACGAAAAAGATTCTCAAAACACGTAATTGCGCCTGGGACCACGTGAAACGGCAGGCAGAGGTGTTGCGGCACGTGCTTATCTTTCCTATCTTTCCAGTGGCGATTCAATGTCTTCTTTTGTCGGTGGAATGGGCTCCACACCCCACGCATTAGTTCCCTGCCAAAAGTGCAGGTTGAGAGACGCCCACTGGGCTTGAGTACATTTCATAGGCTTGATGATTGCAGGTAGAACGCAGTATAGTATCCTATGTAGGGAGCTAGGTCAGTACCATTCTGTATAAAGAATACCATTTGGCGGCATGCCATGATCGATGGTCGATCTGGTAGTATTCGTAATCAGGTTCGTCTCGTTCCAACTAATGTTAGGCTGTTGCGAGGAGAGAACCAGATTTAGCCCAGAAAGCCCCAACATCGGGTCGCCAGACGAACTGGCTGCGAGTGGTGGCTAGGCTCAGACTGTCTCTCCGCGCGGGCGCCGTCGTTCTCAGGATCCTGGTATTGCACCAACCAAAGTAGGCAATCGTCATCGACGATTGTCCGTCTGAGTAAAGCACGAGAAGAGTACTCACCTCGATTAGCTGACCAAGGTAAAAATCCATGTTCTTTTTGCTGCTACGTCTTAATCGAGTATTGTATGGCGAAGCTATCGAGCAACTGCTTGTGTTAGAACAAGCCAACCCACTAGGGCGGTGGTGCCCATGCACAAAGAATGAGGTAAAGAGACCATTTGGCGCCCATGTGTAGGGTATGCAGGAGAAATCCCCTACGGTACTAGATATCAATACACGAATATATACGCACCACACATGTGTCGAACACAAGTCTACTTGACGCCCAAATGTTAAGAGAGGATGAGGTCAATTAGCTGCCCGAGATATGGGACTCGCACTGGTACTGAGGTCCTGCGTCTGCGGCAGACACAGGTACGGTCAGCGGTCGGCAGTCCACCGGCGTCCACTCTCAAACGTCGGAGCTTGCCGACCATAAATTCTTTCTAGTCTTCGTCTCTTCTCTTCACCTGTGGCAAGAATACATGATCGAGATGACTTTACTCTTTGACGTCTTTGACCGTCACCGCAGTCGTATGAACCTTTGAATACGTAACAGGAACACCGTCGACGGACTACGTCTCCGATGAGGATGAGATAACCATATACGAATGTCCATCTCGCCCCCGCCCCCGAAAAAATGCGTGCGCTCACTAGGCTCTTATCGGAGCACCTTTCCCTCCTGGCTCAGACACAGATGTGGATCCGGGACCCCCACGCGTACTTGTCCTTGGGCCCAGAATTCTGGCAAGACGGCGGTATGCAAGATCCTCACCAACTATGCCATCCGCGTTGATCGGGGTTGGAGTTGGACCCCGACGTACGTGAAGACCCACCCGAGCGAGGTGTGTATTCCGATGCTTTGTCTGAAGGTGCTAAATGCCCGCAGCAAGTTAGGGAGGATGGACGGTCCCGGGTACCATCGCTGCTGTGCCCGTAACTGCCCCACTTGACATCTTGTCGCCAGCCGACTCGTTAGGCTCGGCCGCGACACGATCACCTACCATCCTATCCTCCAACAAGCTTCTCCCCTTGGGCCTATTGGTATGATCACCCTGAGATCAAGCGGAATCTATACGGTTGCACGCCGAAACGTTGGTGCTAGGTCGTGCTCTGGCATCGTTGTCAATACTCCGTCAAGTGTCGCATCGTCTCCGTCGAGTGTTTCAACAACAACGGACCACTGACAGACACTGATCAAGGAGTGTGTGAATGTCTTCCGAAGTCATCATCCTAGATGCTTGAGATGATCGTTCATTAAAAATGCCAGTTAACGTGACCCTCGTCGTAGGTCACGGGAAAGTTAATTGTAGATATGCAATGTACGCGTACGGCAATTGGATGATAATTGTAAAAAGTTCCGAAATCTGGTTGTATATGCCATGAACAGCATGTTTTTGTTTCTCAGACTCGGTCCCAGCGATCACGCGATCACGCCTTCCACCTGGATCGTCAATCTCAACCGTCGCCTACGCGGATCTCGATGAACCACTCGCGCGAGGCGGCGGTTATACCTTTTGGCGAGCTCTCCTTCCTACACATAAGCGAACGTGAACCCAGCCTATCTCCATTTTTTTTCAGCGAGAAGCGTCTATTGCGGACATATCGTTGTTCTCGTCCAGCTTTCAGAATCGATGGCATGGTTGTCAGCGTTCCCCATTGGCGCAAAGCGTACTTTTAATGAGGTCCAGCCCTTCCTGCTTGACCCTGCATCGCACGGCACGGAACGGAACAACGCGTCAGAGCCCCTAGACGTCCGAGCCTACGCACCAGGCATCATTGTCCCAATCGCTCTCCAACCTTGACCACTACGCGTGCCTTGCCTACATCACACATTCAAGTTCCACTGTATTGTCGATGACCGCTGACGGTCACGCGCCTCGCCAAGGATGTTGGGACTGTACTGTACAAGACACCACTACCTTAATTATCATCGATATATCATCTCTTGCACGGTATTTACTCTGCCCAGGCCTATTTTTGCTCAAAGCGACAAAACCTTCCACCTTCGCTGGCGTGGCGTAAGTCTACATCGCCGTATTCGTTCACGCGGTGCTCACACTGTGCTCACCCCTTGGTGCACTGCCATTTCTCCAGGGCAAGAGAGGCTAACCATCTGGATGAGAATGACCCTTCCCGAGAAAAGGGAGAGGACATGTTCGTTTTCTTTGCCGTGGGGACATGTCGCGGTGGAAACACAATATGTTTATCGCTGCCGACACGGACTCAGTGGAAAAGGACGGATTCTTTTATTCTGTTATTTCAGCACCACACCAAGTTGAACGAAAAAAAATGGTGCATGGCAGCTCCCCTTGGACTTCTTCGGACGGGCAGTCACAGTTACGAAACCTATGTCAAACAACGGTAAACCTACATCCTCGCGGAAACAGGCGCCGCTTGTGTGCCACGTATCATTCAAGTTCAACCAGGGCGACTCTGCGGCCGTGCGCAAGCCGGTGAAGGTGGCGTCGTTTCTGTGAACCCTTTCCGATTTTCTGGAAATTTGCACTTGTAGCACGGAGAAAAAATCCCGTGATGTTGTGCTCGGAAATAATCCGTGCATTTTGATTGCACGAACATCATGGATTTCATGGAAATCCGTCAAGGAGATCCTTTGAGAAGGTGCCAGTGCCAGCGTTCACACGCTTGCACCAGAGGCCGCGACGTGCCAAGGAAAAAAAAAAAAAGGACAGCGTCCGTGCGTCTTGGGCGGTACAGTGCCCTTCCCCGAACCTCAAGCAATCCCAAAATTGACATCTGAGCGGGACTCCGAGAATCACCCAAGAGATGACACCCCATCCTCCCTACGTCCCCGTTGTACTTGCTGGATGATGGCTTTCTAACTCGATCCTGCAGGGCGTGGTTGGCGTATGATAGTTCAGCCGTCGCGTGGCCACTATGTACGTGAACGGTCCCCGGCACATCCCACAGCGACGCCTTCCTGAGCACGTTCAAACTGCATGTTTGATCGGATTTACCGAGAACGGGAACACGCCCCTCTTGTCTGTCCACCCCCTGTTCTGCATTTTAGGATGTGTCGTAGCAGAGCTGGCACATAAATTCAGGGCTTGGACAAGAGAAACGCGTCGAAACAAAATGAAACAGATGCATCGATTACAATGGGTAATATCGAGGAATACCATAGTAAGTTAGGAAAGAAAAAGACAGCGTGCGTGCGTCTTGGGCGGTACAGTGAATTATTATTATTAAATTGGGAAGGAGAGTACGTACAGTTAGTGGTACCCCTAGGTGTCATAGGCAGCGCGTCTGAATGCGAGATCTGCAATTTCTTCGGCATTCTGGTACAGAAAACCGTGGTCCGTCCGAAGATGCCTGGTATATAAGTATTTGCGTCCCTGGGAGCACGTAAAGCTGCAAGGGGACTTATAGCAGGGCACCCGGACTTTGTGATCTGACTTGTTGTGGCGATTCAACGCCTTCTTTTCGCCGTAATCCTTGTCGCAAATACGGCAGTAGTACCTAATCAGGTGTTGGCTTTCAACCGGGTTCGAGGTAATGGTGGGTGCAGTTGCAGCGCCATCGAGACCTTGGGTTAGAAGCGGGGGTTGGGAGGCCTGCATCGGGTTTGAGTACGTTCCACGGCTTTGGTCTACGTCGACTGATGGTTTCGGTTCCAATGTACCGTCTTCTGTACAGGGTACGAACACAGTAAGCTGAGTAACATAGAATGTAAAGAATATTACCCGACTGCATGCACTCGGAGTTGATGGTCTCGTCCATTGGTATCTCTGGTGAGTGCGGGTCGATATCATATATGTGCGGTGCACCGCTCGATGTGCTGGGCATATGGTACTGGTTCACCTCGACCCCAGAAAAATTGGGACGTTGCAAGGGGAGAACCGTGTCGCAGACTGGAGGACAATACTCAAAGTTGCCAGGCGAACTTGCTGGTAGGTAGTGGTCAAAACTCCCTTCCGCACAGGCATCGCGGTTCTCTTCACGGGGTGCCGATAAAGGCTAGGCAAACGCCGTCAACGATTGTCGTCCGAGTAATTGTCACAGGTACTGTACGAACCTCGTAAGGGGTAGGAAATTCCATGCTCTACTTTCCGTGCTCTCGTTGCTGATTTTTTATAACGTAGGATGACAAGCCTCATTGGTGCCAATGATGGTGCCCACTGGCAGTGGGCACCCACGCATAGAACTTGCGGCAAAGAATCCTGTTGGCACCCTTGTGTTGTCTCATTTAAAAATAAACACATACGAATCAAAATACGAGCTTCGTTAAGATATCCACATGTATCACATCATAGAGGAACGGGGGTCCCATTGCTAATGTTCTAACAGATGCAAAATCAGCAGTGCGTATGATCCGTGGCGAGCAAGGTCAGGATATTTACGGAGTGTTCCCAGCTAGGGCAAAGTGCGTGACTGTTCATTCCCCATCAACGAGGCTCGATGATAACAAACAAACCGTCATCTCGCTCAATTTTAATACATCCTCTCTCAGGTCTTCCACATACAACCTAATACATTTTCCTAACATAGTGCAAGGCGTTTTTTAGGTATGAAACGATAGTTTGAGTCCAAATTGGTCCACCATCACGCTTGTTGGGCTGCGGCAGGTCAGAGTTTCAAGGGAGTTGATGACGAGTCAAGTGAGCGTGAGGATACACGACCATGATAGCCTGGCAAGCCCGTCTTTGTAGTTTTAGTGAAGATAGTCGTTCACTAATACAAAGCCTGGTACCCGACGCGTTATCAAATATCAACTAGGGCGCCGTAATCCGAAGCCGCAACTGCGGCTTCTCGGGTCCCCGGTTTGAGTTCGGTTTTGGCCTTGCCGTACTAAGGTGCAAAGGTACGGTAATTACCGAACCGAACCGAATCCACGTTGACTGGCTCCAATGATTTTGACGATCTGTATGTTTTCCACCGATCACGGCGTCGGCTTTGTAGGTATTTGTGATCACATGCGCAAAATGCACCTGTAAACTGCCTCAACATTCAATCTCCCTTTCTGCCATGGTGAAAAGGTGCAAAATGGAAACATTACACTCCAGACGAGGTCATTTGTCCCCACTGTTACAAGGAATGGAGCATAATGGGGCTGTCAAGATGAATTGCTGCTGATAAGGTTTAGTCGCTCTTAAAGTTTCCGGTCTTAAAGGCATTACTGTATAAGGTAATATAATGACTAAAAACCAAATTTACAATTTTCCGACATATCTCCATCTGTTCATCTGTTCCTGGACACGATCATGATGAGTACCCTTTGATCGTGATCAGTTGGCCAAGTTTAACGGACGTGGGAACTTCCGTATAAGGAAGGTTCCAACGCCTTGGCGTTTCGGGTAAAAGTAGACTAGATATATTATTTATTTGTCATGTGTAGCTCAAAAAGGTAATCACAAAAACATTTTCATAAGTCATTTATTCCAAAGATAAGTCATATAACAGCGAAGTAAACAATTATGTAACATGTTGCTCATCAGAAATTTTCTAAGTCGTGCACAGGCGGGCGTGGACAAGGTGCGATTCCCGGGAATCGCAGCGGAATGGGATGTACGGGGGTGTGGGCATGTGCGCGGGTACCGGACTCGCACCGGAGTCGAACGCAAGGGGCATGGGCGCGGGCGCGGATACCGGAATCACACCGGAGTTCAACGCAAAGGGGCGGGGGATCCTTGCGCCTCTCGCGCTGCGGTGACCACAGCGTGAGGGGAACGAGGACCACAGCGCGAGGGGTACACCGCGGCCTCTGCTGTCCTCGCGCTGCCGCCGCGGCTGTCCTCGCGTTGTCGCTGCCGCCGCCCTTGTCCTTGCGCCGTGGTCCTCGCGCCGCCCCTTCTACTGTCCTTACACCCCTCGCGCCACTCGTGCTGTTGTCATCGTGCCCCTCGCGCCGTGGTGACCACGGTGTGAGGGGAGCGAGGACCACAGGGCGAGGGGCAC
>QFDX01006096.1:0-10108 GCA_003315875.1 Lactifluus piperatus | reverse complement strand
TGCCGCATGTATTGGTGTCCAGTTAGAATTGGTGCGGGAATTCACGTCTACTCCTCTATCGAGAAGAAGTTGGACAACATTCAAGCGACCATTGACCGATGCAACGAACAAGGCCTGTTCACCGTCGCTGTCTCGAGCATTCGGGTCTGCGCCGTGATCGAGAAGTAGCTGAGAAACTCGTAAATGTCCCGCCTTAGCTGATGCATGCAATGGGGTCCAGTCACCCGCATTCCGCGCATTTGCATCAGCTCCGCGTTCAAGAAGAAGCTGCGCGATATCGGGGTGTCCAAATTGCGATGCCGCATGTATTGGTGTCCAGTTAGAATTGGTGCGGGAATTCACGTCCACTCCTCGATCGAGGAGTAGCTGGACAACATCCAAGCGACCATTGACCGATGCAACGAACAAGGCATGTTCACCGTCGCTGTCTCGAGCATTCGGGTCTGCGCCATGATCGAGAAGTAGCTGGGCAACTCGTAAATGTCCCGCTTTAGCTGATGCATGCAATGGAGTCCAGTCAGCCCTATTCCTAGCATTCGCATCAGCTCCGCGTTCAAGAAGAAGCTGCGCAATATCTGGGTGTCCAAATTGCGCTGCTGCATGTATTGGTGTCCAGTTAGAATCAGTGTGGGAATTCACGTCCACTCCTCGATCGAGAAGGAGCTGGACAATAGCCAGGTGTCCATGTAACACTGCGGCGAACAAGGCATTCTCATTGTCATTGTTGCGAGTATTCTGGTCTGAGTCTTCGCCAATGAGCTGAGCAACTCGTGAATGTCCTGCTTTACCTGATGCATAAACTGAAAGTACCTTATCTCTATTCTGCGCGGTGATCGGATCTGCTGCACAATCAAGTAAAACACGTGCAACATCCAGATTTCGGGATTGCGATGCGACGTGTATTGGAGCCGAGTTGGAATTGTCCTGCGAATTCGCGTCTATCACCCGGTCAAGAAGGACTTGGACAATATCCAGGCGACCGTTTGACGCCGCGACAAACAAGGGATTGTCACCGTCGTTGTCGCGAGCACTCAGGTCTGCGCCACGCTCGAGAAGTAGCTGAGCAACTCGTGAATGTCCCGCTTTAGCTGATGCATGCAACGGGGTCCAGTCACCCCTATTCCTGGCATTTACATCTGCTCCGCGTTCAAGAAGAAGCTGCGCAATATCTGGATGTCCAAATTGCGCTGCCGCATGTATTGGTGCCCAGTCAGAATTGGTGCGGGAATTCACGTCCACTCCACGATCGAGAAGGAGTTGGACAACATCCAAGTGACCATTGACCGATGCAACGAACAAAGCATGTTCACCGTCGTTGTCACGAGCATTTGGGTCTGCGCCATGATCGAGAAGGAGCTGAGCAACTCGTGAATGTCCCGCTTTAGCTGATGCATGCAACGGGGTCCAGTCATTTCTATTCTTGGAATTTGCATCCGCTCCGCGTTCAAGAAGAAGCTGCGCAATATCTGGGTGTCCAAATTGCGCTGCCACATGTATTGGGGCCCAGTCAGAATCGGTGTGGGAATTCACGTCCACTCCTCGATCGAGAAGGAGTTGGACAACATCCAAGTGTCCATTGACCGACGCAACGAATATGGCACGTTCGCCGTTATTGTCACGAGCGTTTGGGTCTGCGCCATGATCAAGAAGGAGCTGGGCAACTCGTAAATGTCCCGCCTTAGCTGATGCATGCAACGGAGTCCAGTCATTTCTATTCCTGGTATTTGCATCCGCTCCGCGTTCAAGAAGAAGCTGCGCAATATCAGGGTGTCCAAATTGTGATGCCGCATGTATTGGTGCCCAGTCAGAATCGGTGTGGGAATTCACGTCCACTCCTCGATCGAGAAGGAGTTGAACAACATCCAAGCGACCATTGACCGATGCAACGAACAAGGCCTGTTCACCGTCGCTGTCTCGAGAATTCGGGTCTGCGCCATGATCAAGAAGGAGCTGAGCAACTCGTGAATGTCCCGCTTTAGCTGATGCATGCAACGGGGTCCAGTCATTTCTATTCCTGGCATTTGCATCTGCTCCGCGATAAAGAAGAAGCTGCGCGATATCAGGGTGTCCGAATTGCGATGTCGCATGTATTGGTGTCCAGTTAGAATTGGTGAGGGAATTCACGTCCACTCCTCGATCGAGAAGAAGTTGGGCAACGTCCAAGCGACCATTGACCGATGCAACGAACAAGGCGTTTTCACCATCGTTTTCGCGAGCATTTGGGTCTGCGCCATGATCAAGAAGGAGCTGAGCAACTCGTAAATGTCCCGCCTTAGCTGATGCATGCAACGGAGTCCAGTCATTTCTATTCCTGGCATTTGCATCTGCTCCGCAATCAAGGAGAAGCTGCGCAATATCTGGATGTCCAAATTGCGCTGCCGCATGTATTGGGGCCCAGTCAGAATCGGTGGGTGAATTCACGTCCACTCCTCGATCGAGAAGCAGTCGGACAACATCCAAGTGTCCATTGACCGATGCAACGAACAAAGCATGTTCACCGTCGCTGTCTCGAGCATTCGGGTCTGCGCCATAATCGAGAAGTAGCTGAGAAACTCGTAAATGTCCCGCTTTAGCTGATGCATGCAACGGAGTCCAGTCATTTCTATTCCTGGAATTTGCATCAGCTCCGCGTTCAAGAAGAAGCTGCGCAATATCAGGGTGTCCAAATTGCGATGCCGCATGTATTGGGGCCCAGTAAGAATTGGTGCGGGAATTCACGTCCACTCCTCGATCGAGAAGGAGTTGGACAACATCCAAGCGCCCATTGACTGATGCAACGAACAAGGCATGATCACCGTTGTTTTCGCGAGCATTTGCATCTGCGCCGTGATCAAGAAGGAGCTGAGCAGTGTGCGAATGTCCACCTTTAGCAGATGCATGCAATGGAGTCCAGTCATTTTTATTCCTGGCATTTGCATCCGCTCCGTGATCAAGTAAAACTTGTGCAATATCCAGATGTCCAGATTGCGATGCGACATGTATCGGAGTCCAGTTAGAATTGTCCAGGGAATTCACGTCCACGCCTTTGTCGAGAAGGAGTTCCACAATAGCGAGGTGTCCATTTAATGCTGAGACAGACAAGGGATTATCACCGTCGTTGTCTCGAGCACTCGGGTCTGCCCCATGGCCGAGAAGTACTTGAGCGACTTGTAAATGTCCTGCCTTAGCTGATGCATGCAATGGAGTCCAGTCATTTTTATTCCTTGAATTTGCATCCGCTCCGTAGTCAAGCAACACCTGTGCAATATCCAGATGTCCAAATTGTGATGCGATATGTATTGGAGTCCAGTTAGAATTGTCCATGGAATTCACGTCCACGCCTTTGTCGAGAAGGAGTTCCACAATAGCGAATTGTCCATTTAATGCTGAGACAGACAAGGGATTGTCGCCCTCGTTGTCTCGAGCACTCGGGTCTGCCCCATGGCCGAGAAGTAATTGAGCGACTTGTAAATGTCCTGCCTTAACTGATGCATGCAATGGAGTCCAGTCATTTTTATTCCTCGCATTTGCATCCGCTCCGTGATCAAGTAGAAGCTGTACCATAGCTAGGTGTCCTGACTGCGATGCCGCATGTATTGGGGCCCAGTTAGATTTGTCTCGCAAATTCACGTCCACTCCTCGATCGAGAAGGAGTTGAGCAACATCCAGGTGACCATTCAACGCTGCGATAAACAAGGCATTCGTATTGTCATTGTCACGAGCACTCGGGTCAGCGCCGTGATTGAGAAGTAGCCGAGCAATTTGTGAATGTCCTGCTCTAGCTGATGCATGCAGTGCGGTCAGATTATCTTTGTTCTGGGCATTTGCATCTGCTCCGCGACAAAGAAGGAGTTGTGCAACATCCAGGTGTCCAAATTGTGATGCCGCGTGTATTGGAGCCCAGTAAGAGTTGTCCTTGGAATTCACATTCGCACCTTGATCAAGAAGGAGTTCGACAACGTCCCGGTGTCCTTTTAAGGCTGCGGAAAATAAGGCATTCTCATCGTCTTTGTCGCAAGCATTCACGTCTACGCCATGATCGAGGAGGAGCTGAGCAATTTGTGAATGTCCGGCTCTTGCTGCAGATATCAATGGAGTCCGGTTATAACTATTTCGTGCATTTGGGTCTGCTCCGCGACCAAGAAGGAGCCGTGCAACATCCAGATGTCCAAATTGCGAAGCTGCATGGATTGGTGCCCAATCTGAAATGTTCTTGGAATTCACATTCGCGCCTCGATCGAGCAGGGCTTTGATAATATCCATATATCCATCCGATGCTGCATGAAAGAGGGCAGTGTCATTGTCCTTTGTGCGAGCATCCGCCTCTGCGCCGCAATCGAGAAGAAGCTCAACGACTTTCAAATGTTCTTGTTTCGGTCCCCCAGACCACGGAGTTTCGCTATGCCGGACCTAACCTAAGCAACCAATCGAAAAGAGACGATGACGTGACAACCCGTACCTGATTGCTTTACTTGATGCAAGATGCAAAGGAGTCTGATTCTCCTTGTCCCGCCCGTTCACTTCTGCACCGCGATTAATAAGAAGCTGAACAACTCCTAGGAGTCCTTCGTGCGAGGCCCAGTGTAAAGCAGTGGCGCTATCACTGTTCCGCGCATTTATATCTGCGCCATGTTCGAGAAGGAGCTGAGAAATCTCCACATCTCCATTTCTCGATGCCAGATGTAGCGGTGTCAGACCATTCTCGTCATGTGCCCTGGCATCTACATCGAGCGCGAGAAGGACCTCAGCAATTTTCTGATATTTTCGTTGTTGTTTCCAATGTTTCGGCAACCTATCGCTGTCTCGGCTTGAGCATTTGTAAGGCAATCGTGTATGACATAAGAAATTCACCTGTATCCACATCGTAACGCCAAATGTAGCGGAGTCTGGTTACTCGTGTCCCGGGCACTGGCGTCTGCACCATGGTCGAGAAGTAATAAAACAATTTCCAGATGCTCCAGTTCCGAAGCCACATGCAAAGGAGTAGCGTCGTCGACGTTGTTGGCATTCACATCTGCGCCATGTTCGAGGAGGAGTTGTGTAATCTCCATATCTCCAATTCGTGATGTGAGGTGCAGCGGGGTCAACTTAGACTTGTCCCTAGGACTGGCATCGGCATCATGTAGAAGAAGGTTCCGAGCAACTCCCAGATGTCCTCCGATTGATGCCACATGCAATGGTGTGATCCCGTTCTTGTCGCCGCCATTCGCAGCAGCCCCGTGCTGAAGTAGAATTCGTGTAACTTCGGTGTGTCCCCATATAGAGGCTATAAATAATGGTGTGCGATTATCGGAGCGCCTCTGGACCTTTACATCTTGTGCGTGTTTGGAAATCAGGAATTCTACAACCTCACACATGCCGTATCGCGCCGCAAAATGTAATGGTGTTCCAGGGGGCCGTGATGGACGTTCTGAACGTTTCCAGTGCAATCGGGCATTGGGATCCAAAGATAACCTTTCTGGGTTCAATAAAAGATCTGAATCAAACAACCAGGTCCAGACTGTGAAGTATGATTCGCTTGGGTCGAAAAGAAGTTTGATATTATCTTGTACAGCCGGCGATACATCCTCGTACTGAGCATGGTCCACCCAGTGCTCCGCTGCATATTCGGCGAGAGGGAAGTCCTTAAGGCTATCCTCGCTGACATTCTCATCGAGGTGTAGTAGGGTGCCGAGACAGGCTTGTGCGACCATCGTGTGAGCAGGTGTTAGAAGAACGCGGTAGCGGGAAACCGTTTCCTTTCCCATGGCAATGCGACTTGACACCAAGAATTCCTTGACAGAAAAATGGGAAAATTGAACAACTTCTAAATCATCTTCCTTGACGATGGCAATCAGACTTGAGCATATAGTGAGCATAATCGCTGCCGGGTCGTCTGCGCGCCAACCTTCGAGTGGTTTCGCAATTTGTGCAGCATCGAAATCGAACACGAGAAACTCTGCCAGCTCTTGGACACGAAATGGACGGGAAGCCACCGTGATACATTGGAACAGGCGGTGTGCGAACTTCCAGTTTGCTTTTCCGATGCATTCCAGCGCGCGCTCATACGTCTCGTCGAGGGTCTCCGGCAATTCCTCTAGAGCACGCCGGATGCCTGGCGGGATGCAGTAGGGAAGGAAGTCGAACTGACACGCCACCCATCGAAACCTACATCACATATGTGAGCGGCCCTCCAGGAGTTTGATAGGATCTAGTGCCTTACATCCCACGAGCCTTTTCCGAGAGCGTTCCGATGACTAGTTCCTTATCCTCCACTCTCCATCTTCCCATCATCCCAAGGTTCGAGTTAACGACCGATTTGATGTACTCCTTGATGTCTTCCTTTTGTCCCCTCTCGTCGTGAAGGCAAATAGAATGGGGCTTCAAACAGGTAAGGACAGCCTCAATGTCCTTCTCAGGGCGGCTAGTCACACAGATGCGTAGTTTCGGATGACCTAAAGTAGCAAGCTCCTCCACAAGGTTTAGGACCTTTCGAAGGGGGGTGGGTAGTCCATATGAGTTCGGACATTCATCGAGAGCATCGACGACAATGTAAATTGGAAGTTGTTTATGGCAGTTGATCACGTTCGTTAGGCATCTTGTAAGTTCGATGTCACTGGGCTGTTCCGAACCACGGCCATGTGTCGAATGGAAATCGGATAGAATGTCATAGTAAGAGTCGGACTGGTCGCAAAGCTGCCAGATGAATGAGGACAGTATGCCTCTACGTTCCTTCTTTTTCTCGTTTCTGAAATCACAATAGAAAAATGCTAATAAGGCTGATCTTGACTCGGACTTGCACATGAAAAGGATGTCCTCGATGATCGTAGAACTTGCCAATAACATGAGCCCCCGCAATACAAGATATTTTATACGCAGCGTACCAGAGGATGGTCTTCCCCGCACCAGCTACGAAATATACTGTCAGCTAGACTGTCACGTTGTAGCGGTGAGAGATGCAGACGTTTTCCATGAATCCATAAAAGTCGCCCTGACGATTTCCAATCAGTGAAGGCCTTGCTTTGAGTGAACCATGTCGCAGTTCTCCTTTTGTAAGTTTCACAAGCATTGTTATGGTTTTCCCGAGGATCTGGAGGGGAGAGCCACTCTCGAAGAGCGTGCTTCAACTTCTCACCTGAAAGGCGGCCTCAGTACTTCTAGCCAGCAATTTTGAATTAACAAATGACCAACGTTTTCTCTTGTCCGCTTGGTTCGTCATTTCTTCCATCATCTCTAGTACCCAATGAGCTATAGTACTCCCATCTCCCCCTAGTAAAAACATACTTTGAATCTTCTGTACACTGTCATGCGATGCCATGCCCTCTATTGGACAAACGTTCAGCACAAACCGTGGATACACAGTGTTACGTATCGCTCACTATCCATGAATGTCCTCATATTCTGCACAAGAAGATAGACGACCTCAAGTGTCTGCCCTGCTGTCTCAAGTGTCTGCGCGGCTGTCGCCAAACCTTCGTCATGAGTGAGTCTATCTAGCCTCTTCAACGTCTCTTCAACGACGTTCTCTCCCAACAGCTTCATTCCAAATTTCTCTGTGTCGCCTTTAGCTAACTGACCTATCTGGGGGAACGGACTCACTCAGTCGCCCCTGCTTGCTCTCTTTAGTAGCTAGAGCAAGCGTGGACAGTAGTTCCACGATGATCTTAGTAACAACATTTTTCATGGCTGTTGTGAGGGAAACATTCTTATAGATCTCAAGACGTTGGACGAAGTTACCGATGGACTCGAACAAGTCGAGGAGGGCATCATAACTTGCATCGACATCTTTCACGGTCTGAAATACTAGATGTCAAGGATAACACGGTCTCATGAACGGAGGAAAATGCCTACGGCGAGAAGGAAACCAATCGCAGAAAATAATAACATTACAGGTGGGAATGACTGTAATAGATGAATTTGGTACGAGGCATACGGAAATGTTAAGCGGGTTTAGACGTACTACTGAAGCGATACCCTGTCCTACTTGGACAACTCCTGCGCCCAAAATATTGCGTGGGCCAGAGAAAACGGTATGTACAACGTGGACAACACGCCTGATAGAATTCTTTATCTTGGGGTGACGGTCTTGTCCCCGGGATTCACGGAAGGCCTGCGTTCGTTCTTCGAGAAGTTTTGCGATAGACTCGACATCATCGCATGTTCTCAGTTGGATGGCGAATTGATCTGTGATGAGGCTTGTCCCGACCTGTTCTTCGTACTTCTTAACGGCTTCCTCCAAAAGTGCTTGTAAATTGAAAGATTCAGAAGAAGCACTCAAATCACGAGTTGGAAGGATATCTCGACAGCATGAGGTAGTTGGTTCTGAGGACATGACAAGGAAGTTGCGGTTAGACCAAGGAAAAGTGCACTGGCTCGTATATTGGTATTGATAGTGGCGTGAATCCAAACACACACATCCATCAGGCACAAAAGTTCATTTATTACTAGTACCATGTCGGTCACGGTGTACTTAGATGGCAGTGCTACTTGGGTGGACCTATGTGGGAATTGTGGCTTGATGGTGGCTGGGACAGCTAAGACACCTAGATCTAGGCTCTAGGCTTGACCGGCCGGGACCGATTCTTGCCCACTGGCACGCCCATGTGTGAGTGACAGATGATGTGTCCCGTCTCTATCACTTCAAACAAGATAGGGCCAGTCTAAGCCCATTTGTGTAACAGAGACCTATGGTTACCCTCGTTTGTGGCTCCGCGATCTCGCTCGAACTCCGACACCTGTGAGGAGAGAGGAGAGCAAAATTTGATCCCGCGTCCTCCACTACCTAACAAGGCAACTAACTCCGCAACAGTGAAGATATCGTCCACCCTCCGCCAGTGGCCCAATATCATGCTCACTCGACTCTTCCCACTCTGAAGCCTATAGTGGACATACATCAAGACCTTTCGCTAACGCTCGACTTGATGTTCTCAAGAAGGATTTCTGCGCCGTGCCTGTGAGCGAATGAGGCCTTTCTGTCACGACACGCTCAGGCACCATCGGCACCTTCCGAATCCTTCCGCGGCCTGCCACAAATTCGTACATATGGACCTGGGGTTGGGTAGCGCCTTCCATGCGCCGAGTTGCGTCTACGAGCCTCGAGGAGCCGCAATGGGATACGCACGGTGTGCTTACCACAGCAGTGATTGGGTGGGCTGTGACAGCCGATTTACGGTTCTGGACTTCTGGTTGATTGTTGACAATGGGCGCGGCTGTAAGGCGGCCGTAATTTAACGCCTCACTTATATTTAAAGTGAAATAATATATTGTGCATTAAGAGAAATGCACGCGCATTGGGAATCAAGCAATAATTAATAATTGCTTGATATCGGCGATCCCATATGATGGGACACCGGGCCGGCTCAAGGACACGCGCGTCGCCTAAGTCTGAGCTAAGCAAAGGCACGCGCGCGTCGCCTAAGCCTGAACTAAGCGAGGCGCGTCAAGCTGCCTCCGGTCCGGATGAAGCGAGCCTAGGACAAGGCTCGAAAAGATATAGCCACGCGTGCCCCTCAGGCCATGCGGACAATTTGGATACTTGCACAACTGAGATAAGGGTGCAAGAAAACTTATAATACCTCGTTTCACAGGGAGAAACGAGGGGATCGTGAAGAAATCACTTCATTAGTGTGAGCCGCGTCCGCGGCACCGGCGGCCCGGCTCGCACAGATCCGAAGTGAGATATTCAGCAGCGCTGCAGCACCACAAGTGCTCCACTCGAGTTTTGGCAGCGCGTCCCTTCAGGGCGGGCTGCATCAAATATATTAGAGCATTATTGAGAAGTAATGAAGTGCCATGGGTACGATAATAATGCAAATACGACGAAACACAGAGGAATATAACAGTAATAACAGTAAATTTAGGGTACTTCTGCATGTATTTAAGTAGCACGCTCTCTGTAGGAGAGCGCAGACTTTCACTCCCTACGTAGTTAAACACAATAGACCAAGATTTGGCTGGTTTTATTGTGCGGAACTCTTGAGAGCTTTTGTTAAAAGTCTAAAACACATATATTCCATCATCTATCTATCTATCTATCTAAGTCTTATCGCGCGTGTTATCTGCACGTGCGTACGGACTTATTACAGCGGCGATGTGGGCAGTCGAAAAGGGTGCGAAGAAGAGACAAGGTGTAGGGTCAGGAAAGGGATGA
>QFDX01006095.1:0-13666 GCA_003315875.1 Lactifluus piperatus | reverse complement strand
TGCATCAAACTGCAAATGGAGGAGCGGCTGAGCAGACCTTAGAATTTTAGGACGACTGAAACAGGACTTCAGGCTTACGACTCGTATGGGTGCTACTTCCGAGTCACTTCCCCCATCCCTAGCCAATACTCTTGTTGAACTACTCGAGTAGAATATCTGCTTTCCGAGAAGGAAGCCTGAGAACACTTATGTGCATCGGCCACAGTGAAACCCTCCGAGTCCCCTCACAAATGGGGCTCCCATCCTCCTCGCTGAACAGTGACCTTGAACCACACGGCATATGGCATAGAGTACGGTCCATTCCGCCCAGGACAGAAAACAAGCAGATTGTTTATATCATATGATAGGGACGCAGCCTGCGTCAAGGGGCATGATCTGACAAGCTCAGAAATCGACGCGGCGTTTGATGATATCGGCACCTTTTAGGCCGACCAAATCGTCAGCATTGTATTTTGCGAAACGCAAGGCAAGGGAACTCACCCAGTTCACCAATCGCATATGCAATCGCTGTGAAAGGGTACGATGTGATAAGCGTACGCTCTCAGAAGTGACATATAGAAAGCCGAGATTACTTACCTTGCGTATGTGCTCCGATGTGGAGGGGGATGATCGAAATGTCTATGACTCGGATGTTCGACGTGCCGTATACCTGCGCCAGGGGCGTTAGCAGATTGCCTGTGAACGCAGATGGCTGGTACTCGCCTTCAGCTTGTTGTCCACGACGCCCCCATCCTCACGGGGGAGCATGGAGCAGGACCCGACCGTATCTGTAAAGTGGATAAGGTGAGGTCAATCTTCAATGGTTACTGGTTATATAAATATCGAGTCGCACGGAAAGTTGTCGAGAAGTTATTCTTCAGATAATCTACACAGGCCATTGTTAGCGCCGCAGAAAGGATGGGCGCGGAAACAGAGACATGCGTACCGATAATCTCCTGGTCCGTTTGCACTGATGGGCCAGGGATGAGCTCCTCTTCTAAAGAGGGAGACGTCTCTCAATTGGGGAATTTGTACGGGGCAAGCAGAGACTTTCCTACGAGAATACTCTTAAAGGGTTCTTGTTGAGCCAAGCGCCGAGCGAACTTGAATGACTCCGCAAGGGAACGAATGTCTTGACAACAAAAATGGGTGGTTGGTCCCCTTCAGATCCAGCGAGGAGACTTACCATACTCCTGTTCGAAATAGTGTGGATCTATTGCTGGGTGTACGAGAGGGTTACTAGATTTGATGTGCTGTAAATGATCGTAAGCGTTCACTTTCCATGACGAGCGACCAAGACCCGCACAATGGTGCCGCGAGAAAAAGGCTGATTCATCAAAGCCAACATGGTCACATATTTTCTCTTGGGGTCCGGGACAGCTATGGGTAAACGTGAGAAGATCCAGATGATTGGAGCCGTCAGGCTTACGTCTGGCAAAACCAAAGGATTGAACGAGCACGATTTCATGGTACGGAGCTTGGGCTTTGATCTGCCCAAGTTGTAGTTTGTACTGTTTCCCCAACGCGGGTGGGTACTCGTTGGCTTCAAGACGAGCTCGAACAGAAGCAAGATATGTCTCCTGTATGGCTTCCGCGTCTGGCGATTTTGCCGAAAGTGGCACAAAAGTCATCAGATTGAATCCCATGTCGAAAATGCTCGTTTCTCCGGCATGGCTTGGAACCTCTTCTCAACAAAAAGAAATGAGCATAATAGTCAGAAGATACGCACTAGAGCTCTGTTTGCTTCCGACGTACGTCCGGGTCTGCTAGACAATCGAATGTCAGATAGTTTGATTCGAGCTCCTCCTTCACCTCTGCATCAAGTCCTCAGTATCATGCGGACCGTGTAATCCAGACGAAATGGCCGCACGATAAGACAAGGCTATGTTGTAGTGTTCCTGAACATTGTTCCCAACACCTTGCAAATTAACTGCCACCTCGACACCTGCCTCTCGCAGTACAGCTGCGTTCCCAATGCCTGAGAGCTCTAACACCTGTGATTGTATTAGGCACGATGTCAGACGGAGGGACAACGCGTGTGGGCACCTGGGGAGACATGATTGCTCTGAGTTAACAAGAGATAAGTCAGCGTCCCACTAGTGTAGTGCGCCAATCACATAGCGTACCCGGCAGACAAGACGACCTCCTTATTAACAAGTGCCTGGTGCTCCTTTCCATTGTGAATGAAGAAGACGCTCTCAGCTGTGGCTTCCCCATCAGCAACTTTTGATAGTGAGACTCTCGCCACATGGGCAGAAGTCAAGACCTTTAAGTTGCTTCTGGAGGCATTCGGTTCGTAATACGTCTTCCGTTAAGGAAATGAGCTTATCCCAGGATGAAATTAAAAATGAATAGGTCCTGACATTGGCAGCGTATGATCTAGTGCGCGTAGTCGGGCGAATCGTAAGAGGTGCCAGCCAGGTCCCTGTAGTCTGAGAGATATGAGACGGGGTAGTCCCTTTACGCGATTCAGCTTACATCTCCTGCGAACTGTTACACTGTGAGTGTAAGCGTTCGCCATTGTGAGTATGTTAAAAAGTACGTGCCGGTTCTGATGAAACACTGATCCCAAGTGACTGCATTGCCTCGACGAATGGCTTCTCGATGCCAGACAGCAATCGAGGAAATGTTACCTCCACAGGACCTGAGAAGGGCTTAGCCGAACTGACTGTTTGCATTTTGAATGCCCCATACCTTCCATTCCGTGTTCCCGCACGTCAAATCTCATCAAATCGTCCTTTACGTCGGGAGGAAGGAATCGCTCCGCTTTAGTGAAGTACTTTTTCAGCGTCTGCCAGTTCCATCCTTTGTTACCTAGCTTCTCAAATGCTTTTTAGGTGAACAAATCAGCCAATTTCCAGATATCCACATGACTAATGACGAACCGTCTATGTCTGCGACAGACGGGGGATGGAACTGGAAAAAGTTGATGGAAGAACTGCCCCCCAAACCCTTTCCTCTATATCGGAATGATCAACGATAATGTAAATTTGAGCATAGACTGACTGAGCATACCGTGCCCAGTGCAGCGAGTTTCCGTTAGCGTTGACTTGCGGTACCTATCCAAGGTGAGTGACTAGATGTTACGGGCATCGTGGACGCACCGTGGTAAATCCCCAATCATACTGTGGGTCACCAAAGTGACTTCCATACGTACCCACGTTCACTATCCGCTCATAAATGACTGGATAGCGTTAGGTTGAAAGGCAAGATTACGTACAGATGGCAGGATCATTCAAGTTGGGAGCGCCGGCCTCGAGAACTAGGACAGACACGGATGGGTCGTCGGATAAGCGCGCAGCGACGACGAGGCCTGCTGTCTGTAACAAGAGATGAATTCCGAAGCAAGGCTCTCTCTGGCAGGATTATAACCGTACCCCTCCACCTGAAACATTCAGGTTTTCAGAGACCCGGCATGAGTATGAAGCTGCCAGTGGAAACCAGGGAAACTGGAGCTCCTACCGACGATGATGTAGTCAAAAGACTTGTTTGATACCTGGTCGATCGTAGCGAGCATGAGAAGGAGATGAAGACAGCACGAGTCGCAGTCAACGAGTAGCTATTTATTGTCGTTCCATGAGTTATTGTTAGCACACCCGGTTGATCGGACTTAGGAGAATCAGGAATGACAAATCGTGCGCCTTAAGTCCAGAAGTTCTTATGCCTATGTCCATGGGACACTATGAACTTTACTTATAGCACGTTAGAATGCTTGCGTACTCAGGTGAGGACCGTTCACTGCTTCAAAAAATGAATAAGGCACAAAGGATGATGCAGCAGGAAAATTCCAATGAAGACGTGTACTAGATGGAGGTGTCCCATAGATATTATGAATGCGGCTAATCACTCAGAGCGCTGATTAGCGGTGTGATCGCATTTTGTTGGTTGGTTGCGCGTGCCGTGACACCCGAGCATCACGTAACGTAATACAAACCTTAACCCGACGCCAGCTGCATATCACTGCAGAACTTGTCTACGTCAACACACAGTACACGGTGCAGATATTGACCAAACATGCCCCCTCAGAAAAAGCAGCAAACTCAGGGCTCGTCATCAAAGGTCGCTGTTGATAAGGTCAGTCCCATCTCCACCCATCTCCAATTCTCTACTCGAGTATACTGAAACCCTATAGACCTTCGGCTTGAAGAACGTACGTTCTACCTCTTCGCTCCAGGCTCTTCAAAATCGCGCACTAACTCGTGCTTATAATTTAACAAAAAAAGAAAAACAAGTCGGCCAAGGTGCAGAAGCAGGTTGCCCAGATCCAAGCACAGGCTGCGCTGGCGGGCAAGTCGCGCGAAACGCTCGCCAAGGAGAGGGAAAAGGAACTAAGGGCAAAGGAGAAGGCAGAGGAAGAGAAACGCCGCAAGCAGGAGGCGGAGCTCTTCAAGCCTGTGCAGGTGCAGAAGGTGCCCTTCGGGGTAGATCCGAAGACGGTGCTGTGCGAGTACTTCAAGGCCGGCCGATGCGACAAGGGAAGCAAGTGCAAGTTCAGTCATGACCGGGATGTGGGACGGAAGGTGGAGAAGAAGAATCTCTACGGGGATGGTGGGGAGGACAAGCTTGCAGGTGCGTTTTCTCTTTGTTGGGCTATTTCCTGTAAAACACGGATTGCGCGCCTCTGGATTGACCCAAACATGGTATGTTGTAGACACCATGGATAAATGGGACGAGGAGAAGTTACGGAGCGTTATCTTATCCAAACATGGAAATCCACGGACAACGACAGATGTATGTGTCCCTGTCTCGCATTCCCCGACCTCTCCAACATCTTCCATCTCAGATCGTATGCAAGTATTTCATCGAGGCTGTCGAGACACAAAAGTGAGGCTTTTCGCCCGCCAATACAGCATTTGTATTAATGTCAGACGATGCCACTCCCTCATTCTCATTCCAGGTTTGGGTGGTTCTGGCAATGTCCCAACGGGGACTCATGCCAATATCGGCACGCCCTCCCACCAGGATTCGTGCTCAAATCTCAGAAGAAGGCACTGGAAGATGCAGAGAAGGCCAACACGATCAGCCTGGAGGAATTCTTAGAAGTGGAGGTGCGTCTGTCCCTGACCGTATAATTTAATGCGAGCTCCACAATTGTTTCCTTGTCTGTGCACAGCGACACAAACTCGGTTCGAACCTAACACCCGTCACGCGTGAATCGTTTGCCAAATGGAAGCTGACGCGTATGAATAAGAAGGAGGCTGAGGCGGACGCAATCCGCAAGTCGAAGGACGCACAGGCGGCCGCGGGCAAGAACAGCGGCATGAGTGGTCGCGATCTGTTCCAGTACAACCCGGAGTGGTTCCAGGACTCAGAAGAAGAGGATGATGACTGGGATCTGTCCAAATACCGCCGCCAGAAGGAGGATGAGGACATCGCAGAAGAGAACGAGCGTATTCGCTTACTCTCCGTTCATGATGGCGAACCGTAGCTGATATCCACGTTAATGTTATGCTGCTAGCGTGATCGATCATAATTTGTATGTCGTATGGGGCGGTATGGATGGAGCTAGAGCTACGCAAGTTTTCCTCACTCATTACTATCTTGTACAAAACATAGTCACAGAAATGTAAGGGAAAAGTGCCCTAATCCTCATCATCGCTCCCGTAGTCACCAAGTCCGAGTCCTGCGGCGGCTGCGCGTTGAACCCCAGTCGCAGGAGCAGGTGTATTCACGGGGGCAGGGCCATTCCGCCGACGTAGCTCGGAAAAATGACGGAGACTTTCCAGCGTCTCTGCGCTGAGCAGTCCCTGAGGCCCTACCGGTGCAGGCTCCTCTGATTCCGGCTGCTCCTCTGGCTCTAGCCCTTCAATCCGTCTCCGCTTTCCCTCGGGACCGATCGAATCTACTTCTACATCCTCATCTACAAACCCGTCGTCCACCTGATAGTCGCGGCCTTCTTCTAGCGCACGAATCGCCTGCATAGCGTTGACCACCCGCGGTTCCATCCTAGCGCGGATGGCAGCCTGACCGATTTCCTCCAGGCGCCGCTTCTCTGCTATCTTGGAGGTAGGGTTCGGGTCCTCCGTCGCCCAGCGGACGTTGAGAATTTCGTCATTATCCAAAGACTGACAGGCCATTGCTTCTTTGGCGAATTGGGCGTGGTGTTCCGAGACGTACGTTACGAACGCCACTGAGCGGTACTGGAGGATACGTACTACAGACCGAGGGAGGTTATTAAGATGACAAACCGCCAGAGACCTATGAAGAATAAGACGCACTGTGCTCGACGTCGCCCCACTCCTTGAAATGCCGCCTTACGACGTCTTCTGTTTCAGGGCCCGCCCCAGTCTCTTTGATACGTCCGACATAAAGCGTACGGTTTTGTCGTGTGAAAGTGCCGACACCACCCATGTCGTCACGATAGTCTGAAAACTTGTCGCGCGCGAAGCAGTCCTTGCTCGAATCGGGCAAAGCGCGTTCGGGGTCCGGGAGTGTGTGCAAGTACTCGCACTCCCATCCGTAGGGGCAGCACCCGCGGGCAAAGAAGAGACAGCAATAGCGCATTCCTGTTGTGTCTGCGCGTGTCAAACCAGCGTCTTTCTTGATATTGCAGCGTGTCTGAGATTTTGTCTTGCTGCGAAGAAAAGGATTAATTCGTAACGTAAGCTTAAACGAATACGGGAACACATACTTAGAATAGTTATCCTCCCTGTCACCGCCAGCCCACTTGTTGTACCATATGTCTACCGTCGAGTGAGTACAAGCTGCACGATGGGGGACAGCCAGCGAGACACGCACTGTACTCTTTCCCAGTTTGTGGTGCTGTCTCTTTGTCAACATCACCAGGTTTTACCTGCTTACGTGCAGGTTTCAGTTTCTTTTGTTTTGGAGCGACTGCCTTTACAGCTGCTGTCTCGACCTGAGATTCGGTGTTGGTATTGCTACTGTTCATCATTGAAGTTGAGATTGAAGGGAGTTGAACCCTAACCCTATTTTGAGGTCGACCCGACAGACGGGTTGGCAGTGGGCAGAGGCAGTCAACAACAAACCGATGTCTCTGGCGGCGGCGTGCTCGCGCATTCCTCGACACTCGTTACGTCTAAACTCACTCCGTCGTCCAACTGCCACACAAACACGTTCTGTCAAGACACAACCGGCGTATCCAGGTCACATCCCCCTCAACTGGTTCGAGAATGCATTTCTAGCTGTCGGGTCAGCAGTCATGTCACTCGCAGACCCTCGCAGAGCAGGTCGGCATGGATTTACTTATTTATGTTCTCATCACTGATCCCCACTAGACATGGTGGCTGCTCTCGGAGAGACGACCGCTGGACCAGTGCTACCACGTCTGCTAGAACATATGCTCGAGAGCGCGGAGGGGCGTCGCATCCTGAAGGAGCGTCCAAGAATTAACACAAGTACGATCGATATGGCCGCGCTTGCTCGTCTGCCTGAAAATACCTTTGGGAACACATACGTGACCTGGCTCGAGCGCTGCGGCGTCACCCCCGACACACGCGAGCCAGTGCGTCTCCCCGTACTCTGTACGTTGATCTCCCTGCCTTTCACTCACACAGGTTCACACAGGTCCACTACATCGACGATCCCGAGCTTGCGTATGTCATGCAGCGGTATCGCGAGTGCCACGACTTCTACCATGCACTCTGTGGCCTCCCTGTCTCGGTCGAGTACGAGCTCGCGCTCAAAGTATTTGAATTTGCGAACCTCGGCCTCCCCTCTGCAGCGCTGTCCACCGCAGCAATCATCCGCCTGAATTCCGCCAAGCGCGCGCGTTTCCTTTCGGAATATGTACCGTGGGCACTGCACTGTGGGAACGCATCACGCAGCATGGTCACGGTGTACTGGGAAGAGCGGTGGGCTCAGGACCTCAGAGAGCTGAAAGAGGAACTTGGCGTGTGGGACCCACCTCCAGCCAAGTGGAGGAAGCCCCTCTCAGAAGCCAGCGAGGCAGTCGCACGGCGGGCAAAGGCGGAGTTGAGTGGTCAGATGAGCTGACTTCTGTACGTATATCATTATCGTACCATCAACCCACTGCCTTTTGCGTAAGCAGCTTCTTTAGGTGAGCTTGAACCCTTGACAATTGTGCGTAAGATTCATGTCGCTTGTCATCAACAGGGTATCCCAGAACAGGCTGAGGGCTAGATGTTGAAACCCGGTAATAAACACAGCCTATGTTCCTAATTGCTGAAGTCTGTGTGATCACAAGCAATTTGCACAGCAGGCACTCTAAAAAAAATATCAGCGACTTTTTGGTAATGATTCGTAGTCCCCAAGCTGCTGTGTATATTACATTGGTTGAAGGCTGGGACGGCGCAATGTCCTTGGTTGCCTCTCCTGAAATGGTCTGTACTTCCATGGAAACGCTCCCGGATAATAACAGCGGCGCCCGATTTCACTTACAATCATACAGACCACGCGCAGGGCTGCTTGTGGTTCTACTTCTTGATTTCCCCTCACTCCCGCCGTCTATCACATATGTCGCCCTTTCTTACAGTGAAGCACTTCCATGGCTTCACCAACGGGTCGGTGCGAACACACGCACTCCTACATCTAGGAATCAAAAGGATGTCGAACGTCAAGCTTTTTGCCAAATCTGTTTCTAGGGTATGTATATGCGGCAGGCACAACTTGTCTGAACGAGAACATGAAACGGTTACAGCATAAGCCTGGTGCGGTCCGCACACGACACACTTCTGATGCGTGTTAGACGCCTTTCAGTTTCTCGGGGTCGATTTTACCGAAAGCATACAACGGTCTTTCTTTCTACGATTCCAACCCTCTAGTAGAGTGGAGAATAAAAATTTCCCACATACCACGAGGGTCGCCTGATTTTGGCGCGCTTGCAGTTGCCCACTACCGACATAGCCACGTGACGCAACACGCCTTGTGCTCGTGGCCGCCATCGGAAGGGTTAAGGACGACGCTTACCACACATCAACGCCATGCGGAATTGCGCCTCGAGTGATCTGTATCTCTGTCTAGTCTATCACCGGCCCATTGGTGCAACGTTCTCGCCCACTACCAGATCGGGGCGTTGGCAACGCAGCCTGCGTGTTTTCTTGTGTCCCAAACCACTTTGGTGTGGTCTCCATCTGACCACACACTTCACCCTCATAAAGCACCCACGCACCTGCGCGGACCCGTTCCTCCCAACGTTCCGTTACTTTCCCTCCATCCCTCCATCCCTCCATCCCCCCTCCCTCCGCAAATCGGTCCACCTTCCGCCTGCCAGTGCCCCATCCAATCGACCGACCAAAGCAAGATGAGCGTAGAGCGCCGGAAGCCATTTACTATTCTCCATCCAAACGCGAGGTCAACAGACTCTGCCCATGCGCTGGCGAGCGTCAGCATCAGCCGCCCGCGCCGCCAGATGCCGACACACCATCACCACCAATATCAATTCCAACATAAACGCTACGCGACGATGCTTCCGGGCAGCAGTCGCAGCAGTGCGACATCGTCCGCCGAGTCGCTATACAGCACTGTGAGCTCGGGACCACGCCTTCGCAAACTTAGCGCCGCGGAGGACGTTGCAGCGCGTGTACGTGCACGATGGGCTGCACTCGAAGCACTGGAGAAAGCGAACGAGGCTCAATCCGCGGACAATAACACTATAATCAGTTCCGCTACCGGCCATAATACTAATACCGGTGCCGATCCATCGATCTTTGGGAGGCGATGGCGGCGTTTACCGGGGCGAGAGCGGGAACCGGAACAAGGACCAGGACGAGGACTCGAACCGGAGAAGGAGAAGGAGAATGCAGTACCGATGCAGGTGGATGGTTATGAAAAGCCGCTTCCGCTCCCGCCGCGCCCACCTGCGCTCGCATTGCACATCACTAGCCCGATGCCAACGTCCATGTCCGCACGCTCGGCTACGACGGGAGCGGCGGAGTTGAGGACTGCGACGACGGCACCGACGTTGATGGTAGTCGATGTAGGCGATAACGACGACGAAAACGACGACGACGGCAACAAAGACAAGAACGGGGACATCGGTGGCGGACCTACACTGCCGCCGCACGCGGATGCCGGTATCGAGGGGACTAGATCTAGACCAGGTGCGAGCGTCCCAGCGAGCGACTCGACGCTTCGCACGACGCCGACGAGCCTGACGTTCGTCGAGACGGAGAGTTTGAGACCGATTTTGCAGCGGAGGCCAGCGCGTGCGATAACGCCGCCCCAAGTACGTCGACGGCCCTCGATCACCGACGAACTCGAAGAGGCGGTAAGTTAGGCACACCATCACCCATCACCCACCACGATCACATTCCACCCCTTCTCCTTAATGACCTACCCACTCTCCTCATTACTCACCAAAACTCAATTACGCAGAGAGAAGAGGCGACCTTGACTATGCTGCGTAGTCCGCGCACAGACGGCCTCTTACGTTGTCCGCGACGCGGGTGCGATGAGTTGTTGGGTGGCGTGCGCGCGCTGACGTTCCACTTGCACATTCACGCTGTTGGGGTGGGGGCATATGCTTGCGTACGGTGCGGAGGTGCGTTTGAGAGCGCGCGGGATCTCACGCGGCATGCTTGCGCACGGCACCGCGCGAGGGGTGCGTTTTTTTTTTACTTTGGGATCAAACTTCTCGTATCTGCCCTGCTGACGAGAGAGCTCCCCCCCTTTTTTTTCATTGTAGAGCACCTGCGTCGCGTCGTCCGCGCATGGACTTGTATATCATCTACGGGTCAAAACTTGGAGAAACAGCAACAACAACAACAACAACTACGGCACTACAAACGCAGCGACGATAACAATTATTACTAACCCCCCTCTCCTTCCACACCTCAAAACAAGGATGTCTAACCCCCGCTCTCGCGCAGCAACAAAGATTAACGAAATTTGTTCTGATTGCTTCCGATCTGCAAATGGCCGTCTATAGCTTTGAATCCTTCACCATACGCACATCCGTTCGTATAGCACTATTTATAATCATCACCCATATCCGCTATCTTTGTCGCATCCTCTAGTCATCACTCGCACTTTACCACTTTGCGCTGCGGGATTCAGAGCCCCCGTGCTGCGGACTCCCATCTTGCTGTTGTATCATATAATTACATAAAAGGTTTAACTTGACCAAATTGACTCCCCATATGTTTATGTTTCACGGAGATATGCAACCCGACCGATCTCTCCCAGGCCTTGAGATCTTGAGACCCTATTCTTGGTGGCAGGTCTCCACAGCGGTATGCTGCACACCATCAGGAAGCGCCTAAACGTGCCGCCACAATCACACCCAGCAACGAATCGATCCGGACATTTTTCTGATTTGCACTAGGATGAGGTGCGGAAATCATTAAAGTATGGAACCTTGCTTATCACGAAGCAGAACATCATGTTTTCGGCGTGGCAGCATAACGACGAACGGCTTGGCACGTGTATGTATATGGACGCATACAGAGGGTCCATAACCCATACAATAGATTACGGCTCTTATCAAACCGCAAGATCAGGGAGCGAAAAGAGTCGACAAGAATGCCTCCGACGCAGCATGCGCTTTCTTTCTTGGCTTTTTGTCCTTGTTCTTCTTTATGCGCTCCTGACGCACTGTGCATGCAGATCCATCACCGTTAGGGGGGTGAAATGACAAATGCAAGAATGTCACGCACAGAGTTCCTGGCGGCGGAGAGTCTTTGCGTAAGGGTTCAAGCGGAAAAGAACTGCCTTGTTGCGTAACGGGTTCTTGTGTTGTGTCCATGGGCGCTTGTGGAGTTTGGCATTTGCGGGTCGAACCACAGACTGGATCTCGGAACTGTTGATCAGACGGGTGACATCTGGGTTGGAAATCTTTGCGGTTGGCAGGCTGCACGAAAAAAAATACGCTAGTAAGAAGACCAAGAGATCGTTCAGGATAGGAGGAACAAACAAATAATCCCTCTTGTGGACTGAGGCCCGATCGAAAGTACCAAACACCTCGTCAAGATTAGCAAATGCGCCCTCGGTCCATATGATAAAACGACCGATGTGGCCACCGGGTGCGAGCTGAAGGAGGTTAAGGCGACGGACGTTGACTATTTCAACGCCAGGAATGTTGCGGAACGCCTTGACAATACCGCTGTCCTCGTTGTAGACAACGAGAGGACCGCGGCGCTGGCGGTGACGGCGATTGCGCATCTTCCCTCTACCCGCACGAAGCTTGCGCGAGTTGGATACCTTTGCAACGTCGCGGTACGCACGAAGGGACTTGAGAAGTGCAACAGCCTCCTTTGTCTTTTTGAAGGACTCAATGGCATTACTGACGACCAGGGGGACCTCTTCAATCTCCTCAATACGATGACCACGAGCGAGGACAAGAGAGGGAAGTGCAGAGGCAGCTAGAGCAGAAACTGTAGCGAAACGGCGCTGGTTCTGGTTCACCTTGACGTGCCATCTGCGCCAAGTCTTTGTAGGAGCGAACATCCGACCACCTCGGCACATATTGCCAAATGCCGCCTAGTAGCGTTTTTTTTTTGGTAAAGACAAGACATACATACAGTATGCTGGTACTGCGTACCTGACCAGAGCGGTGAGTACCTCCACCACCGACACGGGGAATACGAGCAACGGCACGACCGGTACCCCAGGACTCGGCAGAAGTCTGGTGGCCTGCCTTTTCGCTGACAGCATAAGCCTGCCGCTTGTTCTTGGCAAGACTCCCTTAACATGTCCTTGAGTGTGTGAGAGGATAAGACCAAGATTAGTACGCACTGTGAACCTGCTGAACTACATCAAGACGAATTGGTGCAGTCAAAACCGCGGGGAGGGGAAGAGACGAAGTAGCTTCTGTATAAAATGTGATTAAGTGTATATATGCGCCTTTAAAAGAATATAATTACGGCCTGATGTCGAGTGAATGCTAACTGTCGGACGAGAGGCCATCTTGACTGTTTGTGTTGCTTTCGCTTGGCTTGCCTCCCAGTTGGGGTCATCCTTTAGTTAAAATTAAGGTTTGCTAGTTCTAAGCCTCAATACAAACACATACAAATATACTATACTCGTCCACGTGACACCTCTAGCTTAGTACTGGCTAAATGCGAGTGACGACACCGACACTGACTAGCTGGGATTGATGTTATCAACCTCTCATTGCCATCTTCTGTAGCACCTCCCCCCACACACAGCAAGCGCGGTAAGATAGAAACGCAGTGGGTAGCGGAGCCTCGACAGTCACTCCTTACCTCAATATTGGCTCTGGAGTACCAATGATGAGAGCGACTGCTGCGAGAGTTGTCGTTTCTGCTTTCTGGCCAATTATTAATGTCGGTTAAGTCATTTTGGCCCGACAAAGGAAAATGGTTGGATCTATGGAAATGGGTGGAACCGCTGGCAACCCTGAAGGTCAGAGAATAAATTCTCCTGAGGCAGACAAGTCACCACGACTTTGAAATGGTTAACATTATTCATGCCATATAGCTACCCGCGTCAAGTAAATGCCGCAGGAGGACTGATTCGGCTTGATTTGTTTCATTTTATTGTGACTTGGTAACAATAATTCTGGCTATGCTACAATCCGAGGCGCAATAAACAATACCCAAAATCCTGATCGACCAGCGATCTCATAATGCGCTAGGCACTCCATCCTGACAATAGCCACGCCTCAGTGCGGAGCATACCCACTGCGTCCATGCCAAGGTTCTCGTTCGTGACTTGTATCCGCTTCTCCAAGAGAGAGGCCAGCCCTCTAAAACCCGCCGAACAACCCGCATGCGCCGATGGGCACGCCAAGAATGCTTGGCGGTGT
>QFDX01006093.1:0-23553 GCA_003315875.1 Lactifluus piperatus | reverse complement strand
TTGGCAGTTTGTTGCGGTCCTGGTCCGGTCCTGGTGATAATTTCCTTTTTGGTAAACCGGTCCCGGTCCCAGTCCGTCCAAAAAAGGCAAAAAAACCGGACCGGACCGGACTTTAAAGCACTATCGATTAGCCCAAGTGGCCTGGGCACTTGATAGCCCCTCCCTATACATGTGGATGAACTGAGCTGAGCAATTTGCAAAACTAAGAGCAAAACAATTCTTCTTACCTTTTTTGACAGTGTGTGACTTTTGCTCTGCCTGCACATGCCAGGCAATTGAAGCCTAGACGGCCTCTTCACTCTAGCTATAGTCACATGATATAGTCATGTGACCATGACAAATGTTGCAGGTCGCAATTTCTATTATTGTATTTCTAAGGCCTAGATGTAAATACAATCATTTGTAACTCAATAATATTTATTTTTATATCTGCTCTTTTATTTCTCAAGATTTTTAAATAATCTCTTTACCAAATGATAGCTAATGATGTCCTCTACAAGCCCATTAGATTAAAATGCCTTTATTTTGAGGTGCTGAAATGTAGTGGTTGTCAAGAATATTGTCAGAATCTGCTTACATAAAGGTAGTGGGTTCCTGATTTCCTCTGCCTTTGGAGACCATAGGATGTCTGCCAGGTACGCCCCTAACCCCTTCTCCATCCATTCCAGCTCACACCACCAGGGATAAGCCACTACAATCACATGGAGCGGCATTGGGACGGCCCCTCACCACCCACCTGCGACCACCACCTGCATTCACCCACCCGCTATCACCCACTCGCCCACCACCCTTGTGCATCGCTCGATGCGAAGGGGGAGTGTGAGGGGGTGTCTTTCTCCACCTGGCCCCCTCCCCCCCCCTTGAGTGTGAGAGGTGGGTAATCCTACTATCCACAGGCAGCCCCTGTGAGCCAGAAGGTGAGCCATCGCTCACCTCTGTGCAACAGGGGCTCTGAGTTTGGTAGGATCAGGATGCCAAGCGGTCACAGAAGCTGCCTGTGCTGCGTCACCAGGCACAGGGGGTGATGATGGGGGATATGACAACCACAGCACAAGGACTACGAACACCACGGCGCAAGGACCGCAAGCACTACAGCGCGAGGGACTGCAAACACCACGGTGTGAGGACCACAAACATGGTGTGACAACCATGACACAACGACTCAGCGTGGACTGGTCAGCTGGCCGGTCGCATGGGCATGTCTCCTTTATTCTCTTACTCTACTTAAATTGACCACCTTTGCTTTTATTTTACTTGGGCAAGGACTTGTGTGAGTCTCTGCATACTTTATTTCCTTAGTTTTTCTATTGTACTTGAAACCTGAGCTATATACTTTTTTTTTACTTTTTTTTACTTTAAAAGATGGCCATTACTTTATTTTACTTAGACACCGTTGAGCACAAGTAAAAATAAGGAAAATATCTCGCTTTTTTTACTTTTTTTACTTATTTTTGTGTCTAAGTAAAAAAAGGAGAAAAAAGTAATTACACATTTTGCTGATGCTATTGTCAATCAGGGGAATCTTATGATTGACCTCTTGCAAAGGCGGCAATCCTGGTGGAGAGCCTTTCATTATATCTGAGAATCTCTTGAAGTAGCACTCGTGGCATGCCTCAAGATCTACATTTTTGGTGTCTCGGGTGCTTAAATTAGGTATTACGTCCATTAAGTGGATGCGTTGTTCCTTCCATCCCTTGCTTGGAAGTATTGGTAAGCCTGGATCGCTTCAATTCTGTGAGGGATCCACAGATCGGGGCTGGAGTCAATGATCAGTGCGCAGGGGCACATCCCCTTGTATGGGGGTTTGCATTCACGCAGATCACCTATGTGATAACATTAGATCTTCCTGTCCCACCAAAAAAGGTCTATTATCTTCATTACACTATCTAAACCCCTACAAATCCCCCTGGATACGTTACATGAGGACAATGCTCACAGCAGCACCAGCAGCATGAGGGTGATGCGTATGGCAGCATCAGCAGCATGAGTGTTAGACCTGCAATGTAGTACACTTATGATACTTAGCATGCTTAGCAATGTGTCTTATACCCTGTTAAATACATATTTTTATTTGCATTTAGAAGGCTTAGCTCGCAATTGCTAGCTTACCAAGCTTAGCATGCTTAAGAAGAATCTTACTTAGATGAATCAAAATATTGCTGAAACCTGGGTTCCCAGTAAGCCAAAAAATAAGTTGAGCAATAAGCATGGTAAGCCAAGCAATAAGCACAGTAAGCCAATTCATGGGAGGACTTGCCTTAGCCTAAGCCCAGTTGTACTTAGTGACCTCCAACTTAGCATGGCTTAGAAATGCCATTAAGTATTGTTAAGCCCTGTTAAGTATGGCTAAGTACTGGTAAGTATATTTTCCTTTTTCCTGATGGCCTATGGAATGCAATCCGTGACTACTTCACCTACAGTAGACCCCGAACCTGTTTAACGCTCATCAACTGGTTGAACATTCACCCTCATCGCTCTCCCAGTCCGTTTGATCTTCATCCAATTGCCACAGCTACATAATCATTCAACTCGTGTTCATCAGTAGCTTCCCCATCCTCACAGGCACCATAATCGCCGCTTTCCTCCGCGATGTTGTCAGGATCTGTCGTTGATATGTACTGCGCTGTTGCATTGTCGCCACCATCCAGCATCGGTTTGAACCTTTTGCTCTGTCGAGGCATCTCAGTCTCGAATTCACTTCGGCGCTTAGTTGTGATGACCACTTCATCAACCCGAGTCAATTGATTCTCAAACCGTTGCCCTTCTGGCTCCATGTCCCACGCCTGACTTTTTTCTGCCTCCTTGAATCTATCCGCCATCCACGATGCATTGAGTTTCTCCTTGAGATCGTGGTAAAGTTTCACAGGATGTTCATCCAGAAAAGCAGCGAAGGATGGATCTCGAGCAACTGCCTGCAAATGAAGCTCATATCGCTCCTGAGCTGCCTTGGTAGGCGGGTCTTCATAGCGGATAGCAAACACGTTGACAAGGTCGTTGAGAAGATCTAGAAGAGGGCCAGGAGGGACTTGAGCGTGTAAGGATATGAACCGGGATATGATGCCTTCATCTTGTTCCCGCCGCCGTAGACCTTGCCGCCATCCACCTATGAGCTGTCGTAGGTATCCCTCAATTCATTCATCAACTGGGCTGAGTCCATGTCTGGTAAAGCGCAAGACAATCCAACTCAAGACATGGAAAAAGGACTCCCAGTCGTCTGCCGGAGTGTGCGCTGGCGAATCCCTGGCTTGCAACAGCCGGGCCGCAATAAACTGCCATGTCCCCTGCAAGGACTGTCAGGACGGCCATGACACACTGGTCACGAGACTTTCGAAGGCAAGACTTACCGTGCGGAACGGTTGCCGAGAAATCTTTTCAAGACCTTCGATATCCTTGGCAAGATCCCAGTCGATCAAAAGCCCCCCACGATGGCTGATTATAATGTTGCCAACGCTAATATCGCGATGAAGGATTTTTGCGTTTTCAAAAGCTTCCGTATGAGCTGACGGGAAAGAAAGGAGTGTTAGGCAGAGAGGAACAGAAATCTTCGCTCCGCGTACCTTCCAAGGCACCATCCAAAGACTCGACCAGCTCCTTCGTCGTCGTGAATGACGTCAGATCACGACCGATATCATCAACAACGAAGTGATAATGGCTATGGGGTCGGAGTCTAAGACCAAAGCGGTTGGCAAACTTGTGCGAACGAGCGCGACAAAATGGCGAATTGACATCGCCACCTCGGACGAAACGCGCAATTTGCGACACATTAGCTGCATGGCGCCGATATATAGCACCTACTGTTTGCATGCCACGAAAGGATACCCTCCACGTGTCTTTCATGAGGACACACTTATCGAGGTCCGGGGCGTAAACAGTGAAGACTCGGGTGGCTCGACCTGTTGGCGATCCATTGCCCTTAAACCATGGCTTGTTACCGAAATAATGAGAAACATCCCCCTCCTCCCCGTAGATCGTAAATTTGCACGAGGGTGTTTCATCATTTAGCCCGAGAGCGGCTCTTGTCGCGTCGGCGTCGTTGGGCACGGTGACAGATTCACCAACTCCACGCACTGCTGGTGACGAATGAGTATATCGCTAGAAAATGTTGCCAACCACGGCTCCTCCACAAGGAGCGCGTAACGACGGCCTCCGAACGGTCCCACTAAATCAGCCTCGCCCTATCTTTACAGATGAGCACGGGGAACGCATGGGTACGAAACTGGCTGGCGAGTTGTTGTATAACATAACAGGTAATTTGTTCCATAGTGTCAGCACTCGCTCGGGTGCTGTTCTCGAAAGGGAAGGGTTCAGGATCACGGAAAGGGGTCGTCGTTAGGGTCTATCTTGAATTCGATATGAATGTCGATGAGAGAGATGTCGGTTACGATGGTGGGGTCTCTACGACATCCCGATCTATGGAGAGAAACATCCGGTTTGATTTCGGGTTCGTTCTTGCTGACGCTCGTGTCCGGATGGCTATGGGCATCCACGAGATCAAAGTCAGGACAGTAGCGCTTCAGCGCTATGATCTGAAAGATTGATACAAATATAAACGACGGGCAGAGCCAGGGGACATACCATAGGGACATACATGGCGGTCTCCACCGTCTGTTTTGCCACACGTCGGAACGGCTCTTTCATCCTCCTTGGCGGTTTCTGAAGCCCACCTGGTTTGAAAGGCAGGAAGGCCTGCAAGAATTCCCGAGGGCAAACGGGCCCCGCAACTTTACCCTTCATCTCGTACCCGAGGTTGTTCATCCTCGTTAGTGTTGCCGCGGTGTGGTGCGGTGCAGTCCGAGTTGTCAACTCGATTTCAACTCGCACCGTCGAGTTGACACCGGTGTGGCCCGCGAGTTCGGATGATTGCGGACCGTTTTCTCCAGCCAATGAGAATAATGCAAATATAAGCATTTCCCACAGTTTCGATGACTGAGCGGATGACGATATACAAGTGCAAAGTGGGCATTTCAACTACTATCACGTGTTATGGGTTGCAAAATACCAGAGAGTTTCAAAAAAAAAACAAATTGCAATTTTTAAGAGATCGGTGCAGCAAACTAGCTGATCTTTGCTTGGATATATCACAAATATATCCCCTTATTATGTATCACCAAAGTAATAGAGAAGTTTTATTGTACTTTCTCTTGCGATCTTGCTGATAATATAGGGGACTACTCAAAAATCGATTAAAATAGTCTCGGGTTTAGGCATTTCTCAACACAATGCTGTAAAAGTTTCAAGGTATCATCTACCTATATCATTCAAGTCTTGTGTAAAATTATAGACCATTCAGATTGGCAGGAGGGGAGATACAGATGAAAGAGTGAATTTGTGTGACAACATGTGCTCGACGCCATCAGATTTCAAAGTCCACCACTCGGCTAACGTGTCACGTCGGCGCGTCCCGTTCACACAGCCACGTGTCCATTAGCATAGCCGAAGCGGAGATAGTTTCGGCCGTATGAGTCAGCGTGACAATCCGTGACGAAATTTTTGAAACTCCCAATTTTTGGGACTTGCACACTCTAATTTCTTCTGATGCGACAAATGAGAGTTCAGAGAGATAGTCCATATGTAATCACATCGACTCCAAAAGTCCGATTGGAAAAACGTGCTTCCGATGCTTTTCTATTCGTGATTTGGTAAAAGTTTTGAAACTCCCCACACGTGATAGTAGTACTGTATTAGCTATGTCAGTATGACACTTTGAGCGTGTGGGAAAAAAAATACACAACTCGCAAGCTGCACCGGTGTGTAACTCGTGGTCCGAGTTGATAACGGTGTCACTATTTCCGGTCCGAGTTCGAGTCACACCGGTGTCAACTAGAACTTGCGGCAACACTAATCCTCGTGTCTCTTTTGTAGTGCATTGACGTGTAGGGCGTGGCACCAGAGACTTTCTTACTGATTGGTGAATCTTGAAGGGAAGGGAAGCGTTGAGGCTTTGAGGAGGCGTACGGGGTGCACCGACTAGCCTCGTGACCGGCTCTATATGTGGTAAGTATATGGGGTAAACCATGATATAGAGCCTGGAAGATCTGAGTTTAAACTTGGCTGACACCTGAAAAATCCCGAAAAGGATAGGCTCAATAAGGGAATTTGTCATGTGATCTCGAATGAATGCGCGTTTCTGCCTTTGACAATGAGAATATGGGTCATGTGATCACGAATGAATGCGCGTTAGTAGTGCGTTTCTGCCCTTGAACAATGAGAATATGGCTCATTCTGATGTATCTGTGCTTGCAACTGAGCTCGAAAACATTCGGAACCTCACTGGCGACTTTTTATTCTCCAGATATCAAAAAATTTCCCCTAGTCAACGTCCAGGACCTGACTTTCTGGCAAAACTATCTGGCTCTCAGCGAGAAATTGTCTATAAATGCTGTCTCTTACTGCTCGTGGCCACAAATGGGAAGAAAATACCTAGAGAATTTCAACTGGAGGCTACCCTAGCTGTTTTGTCTGGTAAAGACTCGCTGATACATGCTGCAACTGGCTCTGGCAAGACTATATGCATGGTCCTACCGGCACTTTTTGAACCTATGGGCATTTCTTTGATCGTTTCACCTCTAAAGCGACTGCAAGTGCTTCAAGTGAGTGATATTACTGATATAGTACTATTCCACTTTTAATAACGCTTTGCAGGTTGCTGAATTTCAGTCTTATGGACTTACAGCTGCATGTATTAACGAAGACACACCGCATTTGAGCGAGTTTTGGACTGTATGATCGATTTATATCCTTTTTTTATTTATTTCACTGATGAATTTTTAGTCTGTGCAAGCAGGCGATTTTAAAGTCCTAATTATTCAACCGGAACAGTTGCAACCTTTCGGAGGGCACCTACCTCGTTTTGCACAGGCCCTACGCCGCCCCCAATTCTCTAAATTGGTGAAACAAGTTCACGTGGACGAGGCACACAGTATCTATACAGCTGGAGTCCCATTATATGGTCAGCCGGCTTTCCGACCAGCTTGGGGGCAGCTTGGTGAACTTCGTCTTCTACTGCCGAAAAACACTCCCTTTCAGGCGCTTTCAGGCACCCTTCCTCGTCACATCATGCACTGTGTCATAGATAAACTTCTCTTCCAGTCTGACTATGTGCCAATCCACCTCACGCTAAACCGGCCGAATATCACATATGCTACATATCCGATATTTGGCTCACTTGGTAACTTTCACAACCTGCAATTCCTTGTTCCCGAACATGGAGGCCAACCTTTCGATCCAAAATTTATTACCAAGACGATTATCTTTCATGACAACCTGCAAGAAGCTGCCAACGCTGCAAACTATCTTAATAGTCTTCTTCCGGATAGCATGTGCAGCATGCGAATCGTAAAACATTATCATAGTGGAATGTCAGCTGACTATCTCGAACAAACATATCAAGATTTTGCTTCACCAAATGGAACAACGAGAATTGTATGTGCAACATCTGGTGCAGCCACGGTATTGATATTTGTTTTCTCCTTTTCTACTGTTTTTCCACTCTTTTCTTTCAATTTAGGGCATCGACATTTCGGACGTTGGTTGTGTTGTTCAGTATGGCATGTGCAGAGACGTCCCAAATAATTTCCAGCGAGGCGGACGTGGTGGACGTGCAACATCAACGTCCGCGATATTTCTTTTACTTTATGAACCTTGGGTCATGACAGCCGACCTCTCCTCATTCGCACCGGACCTTGATGATCCGGACCAGCCTTTGAAAGTGATAACAAAGACTTCGAAGAAGCCTGAGCAAACTGGAGTTGCCATGTATCGATTGGTCCAGTCGACCATCTGCATCCGTAAGTTTATTGCACATTATCTTTCAGACGAAACTCCGACAGGTATGTTTCTATCGCATACTTGAAAAGGGCTCGTTTACATGTGTTCACCAGCTCTCGATTATACAAACTGCTTCTGTTGTGATAGGCACAACGACGGCTTCAACCTTGCAGATTTTTTTCCAGGGAAGTTTCTAACTGAAAAAGCACTTTTATTCGTTAATCAAACTGCAAATGAGATCACATCGAGGCCTAAATATCGACCAGTAAAGGAACGCGAGCCTCTCAAAGCTGCTTTATATGCTTGGCGATCACATGTACATCAAAACGATACATTGCGTGGAGTGCGACAAATCTCGTGGATTCTAACCGACGCTGACATCAAAACCATCTGCAAAGCACCTCGGACAAGTCTCACGAATGTTGATCAGCTTAAGACTCTGCTAGGAGTGGGTTCAGATTGGGTTTGTGAATTTGGTCAGAAAGTGGTAGACGAAATCTGTTCATTCAATGCGCATAACATGTAATTACACTTCATCCGATTCTAAAGACAATTGTACACTTGGTATCTCGTCCTCTTCAGTCATCCCCGCCACTTCATCTAAGTTTCCTGCCTTCAAGCATGTGAGCTTTTTATTAAACGTCTCGAGACTTGATGACAGCAGTTTTCTCTCTCCGACGTCAATTAGGTTTGAAACTAATCGTTGTTTATCATTGCCTTTTCGGTTTGGTTGATATTTGCTAAGGGCAAGCTCTCGAACCTCATCAGCAACTTTCCATACAAGCGCTGTCGTGTCTGGTGTGGTGTGGGTCTTTCCTTCATATGATGCACCTAGAGCTTTTGTAACCTGTTTCTTGACATTCTGTAGCTGAATAACTGCCCCCGAGATGTCGCCGAGCCGGTCCCAGGTTGAGTGAAGACCCTTAGCAACAAAAAATGTCTAAAAGGCTTTGTCAGAGTTAATTTTAAATGCGTAGTAAATCTTGCACCTTAAGATAACCGATAATATGTTCAATGACGAGATCAACGGCCGTGAAATGACCTGGCAGCCCTGAGACGTTGACGATCATATTGTCGCGCATGATATCACTAAATGCAATCAAAATTTTAATCGAAGTTCTAAACATAAACGTACGCAAACTTGGCAGTCCAGGTATACTTGAGGTTCGCGAGAAAGTGCAGAATCTCCGTACAGTAGTTGTTTGAGCCCGCACCCCGAAATATCTTGGCCAGTATTGGGAGGAGGTCTTCAACGCGACCGAAATCACCTTCAGAGATTGCCGAAGTCAATTCCATCACATACATTAGATCACGAGTGAGAAGGAGGAGATTTTGGTGTGAAATGTCGTATTGAGGATTTGGCGCGTTCGGGTATGGAGGTAGTAACTGATCCTTAGTTTTCGGTCCCTTTCGCCAATCCTCCAAGGGAGAAGTATACTGGTTGAGGATTATCTGGGCATGAGAAAAAAGATCCCGAGCACTGGGATTTGTCTTTGCATAATCATCAAGGTCGCCGAGTTCATCCCGCCAAGCGTTAAGAACAATGCCTTCCAGTATCTGTGTCATAGCAGCCAAGAGCGAATGATAATCAGGGTGATCAGCACCCAGTCGTGCCTTCTCCATCAAAGCAAAGAAGTAAGTAAGCAAACCAAGTTGATGAAGTGATCCGCGATGTATATGAAGGAGGGCCCAGATCAAGTTCATACACAGATGGAAGAGGCCAAATCCAAGCTGGAAAATGTCACGCCGAGTCCAGGGATCAAGATCATGGACACGTAAGGCTTGTCCTCCACGAATGCGAGCATTTGTCGACTGGTCATTAATACTTGGTATTGCATAATGGACAAGATCTTTCGCCTGCTGCTTAAGTTGGGTTAAATATGCGTCTTCATGGACTGTAAGATTCCCTTGAATGGAGGCCTCCTCGATTGTTGTTGTGCGAAGCGGAAACAGTTTTGTTTTCACACCTGCAGTGAGAGGACGTCGCGAGAGTGGCTGAAGAGCTGGGTCAGAGGCATAGTCCGAGTAACCACTGGAATATTTGAAGAGAACTCGAAGAATAACCACAGAAAACTGGTGGTTGAGCGATTTGAGTTGTTCCAGAGTAAGATTGAGGTCAGAAGGTGAAAGACCATTAAAGCGTTGATAACAATTCAAGATTGGCTGTAGTTTCAAGTCATCGAGGGTCGCATTTCGAAGTTCATATAGAATAGAAAAAGTCCCAGATTGGACCTTTGCAGGAGTGGCGGCACCACGCTGCTCCACAAAGATTGATGTGCTGATATTAATGTTGTCATAACAGAACATGTGCGGAGAGGATGAAATTTGTTTTGCAAGTGCGATACAGTGCTGGCTTAGGCGAGATAAGAGCTTCCAAATGCTGTCATATGAAACAGTGAGACCACAGCGAAAGAGTACATCGATCGTTTTCCTTGAAGACCCAGTGCTCCAAAGAAAAAGGCCAAAGACTGATTGAAACTTGGTGCATCAATTTGATTGTTGATACGCGAGCTGGGAAACAACTATATTGCAAGCCTGAACATACTTTAAGCTGATGTATACAAGCATTATATATTCGACTTACTGTCTTTGGGAATTTTATCTTATTCTTTCGTTTTGCTTCCTGGGTCTGAGCAGCTGCTTCCAGAATGCGTAGAAGCAATGGGCAATGTTTTGTAGCCGGTTCTACAACCGTCTCGAGAGTCCAATTAGAGATGAACTCGGGTGGGACATGTTCGACACCTGGAAGAGAAAGTTCCTTGACAACAAGGTCCATTTCTGAAGCGACTGCCGAGCAGACAGATTCAAGCGAGTGGGGTTGAATCCAGTGTAATAGGAGGTTGTGACCTTTTGGATGTGCAAAGATACGGTCGAGAAGTACAGAAATTTTGTTACAGGTTGAAGAGAACCATCGCGAGCGGTAAGTTTCGTATTCGTCTTGGCGAAGATCAAGAATATCAAGGATGAGGTCTAGAGGTGATCGGCCAGCGTCAGAAAATAACTTCAAGACCTTTTTTTTGCAGTCGTTCCAACCAGTTTGGGTCGCAGGAGAGACGTCATCCAGAGATTCACATACACGCAAGTCTGAAGTCTCAAACATGTGTCCGGTGGAATTACAGAGCTCCAGGACCACAGGGCGTTTTTCTATCGGCAAAAGAGAACTATCTTCAGCTACTACACTGTCTGGGGTAGTATAGAATGATGTCGGCTCATTGATAGAAATGTTGGGGCTCGGAGTCCAGGGTGAGCTTGAGGGCCCATCGATGCGCTCATCGCTAACATCTGACCGGAACTTTGAAGAGTCCCAAGTCTTAAACCGAGGTAGAGGAACCCAAGGACTCCCTAGCGTTGGGTTCGGCAGGTTTTCGTCATGAGTATGCGAAGGTTTTTCCGAGCCTGAAGGTATGCTGCCAAAGCTTAGAAGTTGGCCATGATTACTTGACATCCGAGTCTTTACTCTTCGTTTCTTGGGAGAGTTGGCATTTACAAGCACAAAGGCATCGTCCGGGCGCTTCATCACGAACAACAAGTCAAGAGGGAGCTATAATGACGCGTCGCAATATGTTCTGGTACTTGCGTTTCGCAGAAACGCGCTTTCATTCGTGATCACATGACCCATATTCTCATTGTCGAAGGGCAGAAACGCGCATTCATTCGAGATCACATGACAAATTCCCTTATTGAGCCTATCCTTTTCGGGATTTTTCAGGTGTCAGCCAAGTTTAAACTCAGATCTACCGGTCTCTCTAGCGAGAGTTCCTTCTTAGGGACGCACCGAGAGACGGTCACCGGTCTATGCACCGACGCGTTTCGAAGATGGGCATAATGATCGTCGCGGTTGAAACAAAACAACCGGGAATGTCAATGGATAGATAAAGTCATGTCATGTGACTTTTGCACCTGATTAGCGGTAGCAAGTTAGGTAATCAGATCCCCTGGGCGCAGACCCCGCTCCGCCCCGCCCGGGACACACTTGAACACTAACTCATCGTCATGGCTGACAGCCAAGGCCAAGAGATTAGTACTAGCACGGCCACTAGTACTAGCAGTACACCATCCGGTCCCTCATCTCCTTCTTCTCCTCCCCCTGCCCTAGAGTCTGCCAGGTCCCCCATGCTACGCCCCCGTCCTCGTCTCCCTGCTGGCCCTCGAACACCCAAACAGACTCTATCCGCCCAGCGACTCCTCGAAGACACATCAAAAGATCCAGATCCCTCCCTCCAAAATGTCCACGATCCACTCTCAGATCCTGCTCCCGCTTCTCGAAAACCCTCTCAAGCTACAGTTTCCTCGACCACTGCTCCTCCACTCGCTCTTCCTGCCGTCCAGCTGAATCTCATCCCTGAACCTCTTCCCTATAATCACCTAACTCTCGATGCCGCCCATTGGTCCCTCACATCTTCCGAGCTTCAATCCCTCGTCTCTGGTGCCATCCGCGAGAGCGCAAAGGAACAATTCATCCGCCTCCTCCCACTGTCTATCATAGATACCCAGATGCCTGACGATGCCGCGCGTATCCAACACTCCTGGGATACCGCCGCTGCGCGCTGGCGCTTTGAGGCACACCGTCGCAACATGTTGCTCCGTGCGCTCGCAGCATCCGGTGCGGACAATGACTTGCTCTCCCAACTTGGCAGCACCCTATTTAACCTCGATTCGCACGTCCAAGATCTGCTGCATGCAGCAGTCCACCGCACACAGCTCACCACTGCCCGTGACACTCATCGCGCTAGCGCCCTTGCCGTTGCGCTGCGTAAGCTCAATGCGAGCTATGCCCGCCGAACCCGTGACCTTGACAAGGCTCGCGCACAGATCGCTACGCTACGCAGTGAAGTGGACGAGGCATGGAAGCTCGTCAAGGGGCAGGTGTCCCAACGCGATGGGTTCAAGCCTGCCACCCTGGAGCAATGCGAAAGGACCACCGCTTGTGTGGGCGACTCCCTGACCGACGACGACCATCTCGATGAAGACGATGCAAGTGGCAGCCATCTGCAAGACGGAGCAAGTATTGATCTCACTATGCTCTCGCGTGCCGAGCTTGTCGACGTGACTGGAAAGGCCGTCGCTGCTCAGGCGCGTCTCACGATGATGCGTACTGATCACTCCTCAGGGCCGAGTGCCTCCCCCGTTACCTTTAGTTCACGCAACCACTCACCGCCCGTGGTGCCAGAGACAGACCCATCTCTACACAGGCAGCCGTCGACAGTGAGCCAGGTAAGCCGCATAAGTTCCGCCCGTAAGCGTATTAGCCGCAAGAGTAAGGGGAGCTTGCGTCTACCTGCACCCGTTACCATCCGCGTCCGCTCCCACTCAACCACGCGGAGGGAGTCTGGTACGCGCAAGGCACGGAGCAAGAGTCATAGCACGAAGGGCAAGGAGCCTGCGCGGGCGGAAGATCCCCATCCCTGGCCGCCAGCTGATATGGAAGGGTCCTTTCTCGAGATGGAAGGTCGTCCAGCCTGTGACGGGGATGGTGAAGAACACGGAATTGAAGTCGATGGTGATGGCGATGGCGATGGAAGTGTGGGTGGGGAACTTTCCCCAGACGATCCACAAACAGGTCCGTGATACACATTCTGTCCCCCAGCTCTACTTTTCTGATTGATAGGCGTATAACTATTACTGTCTACAGCTGGACCCACTCCCCATCTATCCCTCTCTACCTCTACACCGATAGCCGGCGCATCCTCTTCAAGTTCCACCCCTTCGCGTCACGACGATGATGCCTCCCCTGAAGTGAAGTCACCTCCAACTCCTAGATCTACCTCAGGGCAATGCACCCAGGATTCATCTACTTCTACGCCCTCGATCTACCCATCGACCGCAGCCCCATCGATTGCGCCCACGCGGACTCCTCCCCCTACCTTGACAGAGCCCCACGTCCAACCAAACGGCACTGACGCACACGAAGACGTTCGACGGGCAGGAGTCCTCCCCGATCCCGCTTCCATCTTCTCTGTTACTCCAGCCACATCTGTGCCCGATCTCGCGCGGCGTGGTCAATCACTCGATTTGTCGGCGCTGATCTCCGACGCCGGTGACAAGCACCGCGATCACGCTGGCGCCAAAATTCGACGTAGCCTCACTGGACTGCTGCACCTTGGTGACAGTTCGCGGACGCGCCGGCGGAGCATGCCGCTTGCGTTTAAGGTCCGTGGTGCAGTCCTGCGTTCGGGAGCTACTCCCAACGCGTTGCCACCCGATTCGCGCGGGGAGTTGCATCCCAATGAAGGATCAGAAGACGGGTGGGAGGATACGCGTGAGGAGAATGAGTAGATTAGATCTTTTTTGTTCTCTGATCAAAAACGGTCTGCTCATGATGTTCGCGTTGCGGTGTCCTTGAGTGGCTCGACTTACAGATATTCGCTCATCTCCGCTGGTTTTTCCCCCCACGGCCCCCGCCTGCTTCTATATACCTTACATCAATATATCTTCCTCGCTAAGTTCTTCCACCTTCCACTCTTCTCAGTTTACCTGCACTGGATGTTGTTTCGGTGCTGTAGTCTGGGTAACCTATATTCATATGATACGCCTGCTCCTTTAAGCTCATGTAATACGCTTCTTAACTCCAACAATTTAAAGAAATAAACACACTGTCGTTCTGCATATCGTTCTAAGGCGAGCTCAAATCTGAGCTCGGAACAGAACGAAACACCGGAACGGAGCCTCTGAATGGAGCAGAACGACTCAACAGGGTGCCAAGTCCTCCGTACAATTTCGAGTCATGCAGTTCGTATTGTGCAGAAAGTCAAGGCAGAAGGCGATCGTGTCAGCATACCCGATGTCGACAAGCATCTGCTCGGTCGCGGGCTTTGCACCATGAGTAGAACGAGGACTCGTATGCACCCTTGTTTGCCATACCGGACTTTGTGAAAGTTGGCAGTGTCAGTGACTGTGATATGTCAGCGGCGAGGCGATTCGTCGCTAGTTTTGCGGGTGCGATTGAGGAAGCACGTCTTCAAGTGCCAGTGGGCGTCACGCATATTCATAGCAAGCCTACAAAAAAAAAGGTTCGTTAGTACTCCCTACGCAAATGTCGCTCACGCAATAAAGACGACATCAGGAACGCGTGCTGCCTGTCGCCAGCACTCGTGTCCGGGTTGTCAAAAGTCGACCTCCCGTTGCTCGAGTTTCGCCCGAATACGTTCAAGAAAACTCTCAAGCGGCGTGAGGTGGCACCCTGCCTAGCACACACGCGTAAAGTCTGTGGAGTAGAGCACCTCGCGTAGGACGTGCCTCCCGACCTGATTCGCCTCCCCAAGAACGAACGCAGACTTTCATGTGGTTGCAATTCAACACGAAACCAGATAAGAGACACGCCGACGTGCGCGCGTACTGACTTGACGTTATCAGACTGAGTTAAAGGAGTGGTGAGGGAGGCAAGCCATTTTGAAGGCCTGTCTTCTTGGCTTATGTAGGTGCCGCGGCGAAACCAAAGCAATCAGTACGAATCAGTACCTAATCAGTGGTGGGAAGACACAGTCTGTGTGGCACAGGTACGAGCGCCCACCAGCAAAGTTTAGTCGCAGCTAACACGCTACATGCCAGTGACGGGTCACTTCGTAGGTGATGTGAACGAGAAAATTTGGATCCGGCATTACTACCGACTCGGAAGGAACATCGGACGGTAATTTCTTTTTTTCTTCATCTCACTGACCTACAGGGTTCAATATCTACAATTTCTAGCCAGCCCGACTCACTGCTGTAGTTCAACATAAGTCGCTGGGAGAAACTTGACGTCAGCCACGCCCATGCCCAAATGCCGTGGACCGACGGGTGAAACCACGAACCAGGGAACAGCCCAACGTTGCCATGGTGGTTGCAACCTGACCACCAATCCTCAGAGACAGCTTCGATCTCAGTGATCCTGTCACCTTCGCGGAAAGACAATTCGTTATCCTCTGCAGCGTCATAACTAGAGATAGAAAGACAAATCAGACTAAAGTCTGCAATGAAGCGGACACATGAATCGTCCTACGTACTCGTATAAGGCGATTGCAAAAACACCTTGGGGTGCGGTTTCTGGCTCCGGCTCCGCCGCAACGGTAGCCGGTACAACAGGCGGTGGTGGTGGTGGAGGTGGAGGCGGAGGCGGAGGAGGCGGGGCCTCTGCCTCTGGATCCAGTTGAGACTCAAGTTCCGTGGGCGCTTCGACGAGCGCGACGTATGCTGCGGGGAACAACCCACTCCGGGTGCCATCCGCGCTGAAGCCAGACCACCACTCTGTGTCTTCTTGTACGATCTGCACGATGATCTCGCCTTCCACGAGTGACAGCTCGTTATCTTCAGCGGCCTGACGAATGGGGTTAGTTAACGCAGATCGAATGCCAAGGAGGTAACCAGGTTATGCACTTCATAATCATACTGAGCGACAGCTGTAATGCCTTGATTACCCGTCGCGGAAAGGGGGGTTGGTGTTTCGGGTTCGGGTTCCGGCTCATGCACACTCAAATGTGCCAGCTGCGATTAGTACATTAGACCAATCCTTGCCTGGAGCCGAGGTGAAAAGGGTACCTGAACGATGGGTGCAGTTGGAGGGGGTGGGGGAGGAGGAGGGGGCGGTGGTGGAGGTGGTGGTGGTGCCATATCTGGTTCAAATTCGGGTTCAGGCTCAGGCTCCAGCGCAACAGGTGGACGGCTAGAAACTGGAAGCGGTGGTGGAGGCGGTGGTGGTGGAGGCTGTGTAATGCTCGAATACCCATTTCAAGGTCGGCTAAGAAATTCACGTACCACAGGCCCTTCGTCGAGTGCAGCCTCAGGCTCAGGTTCCCAAGAAACCCCTACCTTGGAGGGAACACCAGCTGCAGAACCTCCTATGACCGCAGCGCCCCATCTTCCTGCAGACGTCGCAGGTGGAGACCCTTGAGAATATGCGGGAGCTGCAGCGGCGCGGCTTGCTGTCTCTTCCTCCTCGGCACGCTTCTTTGCCAGAGCCTGACGCTCGCTCCATGTCATCCTGCCGCTGGAACCCCCTGCAGGGCGCGGCGGAGGAACGGATTGCGCGGCCAAAGCGGCTTGGGCCCTTGCCTCAAACGGATTGTTTAGTTTCTTGGGCGGGGGGAGTGATACGGGCGTATATGCCGTGCCCTTTACAAGGCGAGAGGATCGACTGGTAAATGGGGGACGATCGGATCATGCGAGAGACTCACGACTGGGCCAATACGGTCATCTTCAGAGGGCATTGTGGGAACGCTCGAGCTAGGAACGGTCGCAGAGTGCGCTGAAACTGAGCGCGGAGTGGCCACGACGGTCGAGGGAGAGCGAGAAGTCGCCGGAGGAGGCAAATGTGAAGCAATGACCGACGGCTTTGGCGCATCCCAAGTGCCCGTGGGTACCCGTGCCGCAGCGGCTGCACTGCCGACAGTTGTACGGAGGATCGGACCCGGTTGAGCAGGGATAACTGCGGGAGGACGCGAAGTAGAAGGCAAGGAAGGCTGTGGAGGCGCGGGTACTGCTGCGCTACGTATGGCGGCGATATCGACCCTTCCTACGGGGGTGTAATTGGTACCTACTGGTGCGATGGGCTCGAACTTGCGTGCCTGCTCGTTATGCGCAGAATACCTTGCGCCCGATGCGGACTCGACGCGCGACATGATCAAAGATGGGGTGATATCGGACTATTGCACGGAGAATTAGATGAGGAAAGGACATGACGCGAAGTAACAAATGAAGGACCTCATTGCGGGCATTGATCACGACGTGGGTTCCGCGGAAGAAGCGGGCGACAGAGGACGAATGTGTGTGGAATAAGCCCTTTTTCGCCTCCGGGACACCATCACCGCACCAATTGATCTGCACAAACTTGGGAAGCTTGCTCTGTTTGAACAGAGAGAGTGAGCATGCAAAGCAGGGTGGAGACAGTAACTGAGCGCACGTTCGGATCCGTTACTCGGACAAAGGCATATTGCATTCTACAGGTATCAGAGGGATGATATGAATAGAATAAATGAATGATTACCTGCCGTCAGAGAATTCCTCCTCTAGATCTTCAAGGCCATTTCCTGTGGACTGGACTCTGAGATCGTTTGAGGCCTTTTCGTAGGTAAGGATGAGCCAATCTATGTTTTGTGCGTCAAGGACGTCTTGATATGCTCTTGTGATGTCTGGGCTTGACAAATTGACCTGTAGAGACATTTTGCGATGACGACGATGATGATAGCTTGAGATCAAGGTTAGTAGTTCTGTTCGGTCCCTTATCGGCTCGGCTTCGGTTCCCAATCCCCGCGCCTGCCTCTACTGTATGTAGTTTAACTACATAGCCTGAGAGTCAGTAGTATGCCTCACTCGGTGCCCTCGACACATCATGTCTGCGTTCCCTCCTCTGACGACTAATTCTGTTTTCACAATTCGGTCTTCAATTCCCATTGATGCTCCAATCAAAAAAGTTTGGGACGTCCTCCTTGACTTTCCCTCCTACGGAGAATGGTGTGTGATCCTTACAATCGTATCGTATCCGACAACTGCTAAGCTGCGTACAGGAACCCGTACATGTACGTTCCTAGACACCACTCCCTCCTCTTTCTGACACGCCGTAGACGCACACAGCAAGTCATCAGCGAGCACGACAAAAGTCCTCTCCTCTCCCAAATTCCCGCGCCAGGTCTCCGCATCCGGTTACAACTCCACGTACCGCCAACCATGGACGACGCAAGCACAAAACCTTCCACGGCAGAGGAAATTCTGACGCACGTCGATAATGCAAACTTCCGGCTCGCCTGGCGTTATGCAACCCCGGCGCGCTGGCTGATCACTGCCGAGCGTTGGCAGGTCCTACGAGACGGTGGGCCCGGGGGAAGTCATACGACGATCTACGAGACCTGGGAGTTCTTTGGGGGGGTGTTAGCATATCTCCTCTGGTTTTTCATGAGTACCAAGCTCCAGAATTCGTTCGATGGTATGGCCAGTGCGCTGAAGGACCGAGCTGAACATGTGGAATGAGAGGTTGGCGACCTGCTCTATACTATATAGTATAGCGTACACATGCAACCACTTAGTATGGCTCTGAACAATGTCCGGTGAGTGCTCGAGAGCATTACTTTTCGATTTTGCGGTACAACCCCGATTCGGGTCTGTAACTTTGGTCACCCAAGAAGATGGTATAGAGCCTTCATCAGGGTAGGGAGGTCACAGAGATTCCTTTGCTTGCAAATTTGGAGTGGGATGGGATAAGCTCCATAAGCCTGTACTGTAGGGTCAAACTCCCCACAAAGTAAGCACTAGAACGGTGGTGTCGCTGTGTGGGACTAAGCATGAGTGCACGCAGGATCTCTCAGAATCAGGAAGACGATAGCGGAGTGAGTGGAGTGCCGAGTGCCGATGGCGAGGGGCGAGGAAACGCCCGGGAACCGGGCCACAGCCGCACATGATCACAACATGCCGTATCCGTATCCGACTTATTACTCGGTTGCCAAATGAGCACTATTGTTCTGACTCGGACTTACGAGACAAATTGCAAAAGTGCCAGTGACAGTCAAACAATCCTATTGTTATCTCTGCTGGGTTTTCTAACAATAACATGTAATACTCAAGCTGCTCATACACATGCTATCTGTTCGCCAGTTTCTCAAAGTATCCCAACCCTGGCCAACGGCTTGCCACCATTTCTGTATACTACTAGTATACATCACCGTCGGTGACTGTAACACTGGCAGCTCTCTCATCTGCTGTATCTCTCGTTTTTGTTTTACCTCATCAGTGCTGTCACAAGTCGTTCTGTCCTCAATCTCACCACTATACAATAGCACGAGCCATTTTAATTGTCTTCCTCCTTCGCGGCCTTTCAATTTCTGAGCTACATTGCCAGTTGGACCCAGTTTGGACCCTCCCCGTGCTCACCTACGTCGCAAATTTACCATAATAAAGCTCCCATGTCCACTCAGGTGAACCCCAGACCACCTCGCGATTTCTTTGCCCCCCTCCTTTACCCTTGACTCGATCTAGCTGTGCCGCCTGTACGAACCCAACCCCCACCGTCGCCCAAGTATTGCATCTGTCCTACTTGACTCGACCTCCCCAGTCAGCCCACCTTCTCCTGATACTTGCTTCCTCAGGTTCTGCCCGCCGATATTCCCTTGCCTATCACACCTTGCCCATCTGCTCCTGGTCTGCAACCGCGTCTTCCTGCCAAAATGGAGAATCACGGTCCACACCAGATCAAGTTACCTCGTACCACTCCGGCGCAACAGTGCAACGCCTCTTCAATGTTGATCAGTTCCCCTCCCCGGCCAACAGTGCCAAAGAAGAGGGGATTCGCACGCTTTTTCCGTCCTCGCCTACGTTACCGCCCTGATGTGAATGCCCGGCAACTTTCCCAATCTTCTTCCGTCCTCACCTCTAAAGCTCCCACATTGCCCTCACCTCCCTCCACCACCGCGGTCTTCCATATCGCCCAAAATAAGCGCATGTTCTACACCCGGCTTGGTGCGCTTCCACTTCCGATCGACACGGAAGTGGCGATCATGCAGTTCCTAGATGGCGGCTCGCGCGCAGATGCTGTAGATCACTTTGGGTCCACATACACCGACCCTGCTGGGGTCATCTATAAAGATGAGATGGAAGCAATGGAGTGTTTGCCATTGTTGCTCGCCACAGAAAGCGGCGCAGATGAGGTGGATGCGACCGACGCGCTGCTCAACTCACCCTCTCCCATCTCGTCATCTCTCTTCCCGAGGACTCCACCAGCGCCACCTTCACCTGCACAATTATTCACGCCAATTTCCCCCCGCGCGTTATTCTCGATCCCCGCTCGTGCCCACCTCAAAAGCGGTAGAGGCGCTGATGGAGCAGTATACTTGCAATCCCCCGTACTCTCGGCCCCACACCCGTCTATCAGCGGTCCTGTTATGATGCAATTCTCCACGTCAGTCGCGGCCGTAGGGGCGGAACGGGGCAGGAAGCAGCGTAAGTGGCCAGCACCGTCCACTCTGTCTTTGTCCATGCAGCCGTTCGGGTTTGAGGACTCGTTTGTGCCCGTTGCAGCAGTTCGGACGCCTACCGCTGCTGTGCTAGGGAATGGAATGGAACTCTAAGTTGGCCAGATGTAGGGTTCTCGCTCTACATCAGCGGGCAACCTGCCATCTTACCAAGTCCACTGCTCTGATACCAAACACTCAATTGTTGTATCCATATTTCTTGTATTGCAATCTCTAGCTCTAGTTGTTCATCGATTATTCCAATTGGATTTCTCCTCGTCCCCCTTATCGTACACACACGTACAATCAACCCCAAGCAGCCCCTTGGTATCCCCTCCAACTTCAATACCGCTATGCTTGCATCATGCTATGTAAGAGTATCTTGAAGAAAAGATGTGTGAATCAACAAAAAAGACCCACAGAACAACATCCGGGAACCACCCGACGAAGTCACCTACAATTATATCATTTAGATGTCCCTTGCCCTTGCCCTCGTAGTGACGGGGATCAATCCCGGAAGAAGACCACGTCCGGCTCCACGTAAAAGGAATCCACCCCTTGGCGGTGGGGGCACGAAGCCTCGACCCCTCCCAATTCCTCTACTTGCACCTCCACTCCCTCTGCTATCGCCCCCTGCTCTGCCCCTTCCGTGACGCCCACGCGCCGGTAAGGGCATATCTGGCGTGACGGCTACGCTCTGCTCCATAGCGTCCGACTCACCAGAAGGCCTACCCTGGTCCCTGTCATTGCTATTGTCTGTATTGCTGATCATCACGTGGTGTCCTGAATGTTGCGGGTGACCCACGTGGCGCGCTGCGGGGCGCCCGCTGCGGGTCGCGAGGCCGGCTCTGCCGCGTGGTGTGGGGCCACCGCGGCCGAAACGCACGGAGGAGGGAACGAGGCGGAGGGCGGAGACACCACGCGCAAGCAACTCTACGTCAACGTCCCCATTTTGACCTCTATTTGCATCTGCGTGGCCGTCACCCTCGCTTATATCCCTCGCTGCCTGTGGCTCGGCGGCGTCAGGAGAGGCATAGTCGGGAGCAAATGACACCTCCCCATTGGAGGCGATATCGGCATCGGCATCGTGATCTTCCGGGACTGGGTTCTGCGAGGATGGCGAGGGCGATGCAGATGCAGATGGGGAGCCTGTATCACCCTGATTGTTGTCCCCAGTGTCGCGAGAGGACCAGGGCCCACGGAGGAGACTGGCACCCTCACCCCAGCGAGCGAGCAAACCACCAATGCCCTTGTTTGTGACGGCGAAGAAGTACTCCTTTGGGTACGCATGCACAGAAATAAGATGAAGCCTCCTTGCTTTGGGGGTTAAGAAGACGCGCTGGCATGAGGAGAGGTGACAAGCGAACTGCGCGATCGGCGTAAAGGGATGTTGTTAGCCCGGTAGCGTAGTCAGCAGTCAGCAAAGAGAGTATAGCGAACAGGGAAGAAAAAAAAACATACGATTTTTTCACCACGTTCCTTGCGGCAGGCGGCCAAAGGGTCATGGCACTCTGTTAAGTGCTGAAAGAGACAAAGCAAGGGTGAGAATGATGAAGGAGATGCGACGGAAAGCAATTGACGCACAAGATCGAGTAGACGAGCATCCGGAAAGACACAACCACATTCTGGAGAGGAACATACGTGAGCATGATGGGTAGCATAGTGTGTCTCGAGTGCGCGGGTGTCATATAATGGGGTAGGTCGATTAGGGTGATGACAAGTTGGTGGCAAGACGCATAAGAGTGTGGGCCTTGCTGGCAGGGAAGTGGTTATTCTAGGTGCTTTTGGAGTCCTGGAGGGGGAAGGAGAAGAAGAGGGTGTGAATTGTCGTTTGGAGGACATCATGGATAAGGACAAGGAGATGAGAGTGTCGTGTCGAGGTTGACCGTCACTGACCGTGACTCGTTGATGGCACTTATACGACCTCCAACACCTGCGCCATCCCCGCGACCTCTCTCCCCCGTTCCCGTCCTCGTCCCCGTCTCCGTCCCCGTCTCAAGCTCGTCACGCTCTGAACACTACGATTCACCCCCTTTTCAACCCTTTCTCGACGCTTTTCAATCTCTGGCACCATCTGCCAGACAAGATTATCTCGCCGCCCTGCTCTCCCAATGCTCTGCTCGCGAGCTATTCTTCATATCTACACGAATCGCGCCCCTCCTCAAGCGTGACTTCCTGGCAGATCTACCTGTAGAGCTCGCCCTCCACATTCTCAGCTTTGTCGACCACCCACGAACCCTAGCCCACATTGCCTCTGTCTCCCGTAAATGGCACGCGCTCGTACAGGACGAGCAGGCCTGGCGTGGACTCGTCACCGCCTACCATTTTGACCCTGCCTTACATGGCCCCTACGAGCCGGGTGCGGATGACGACGACCCGATAGCTAAGATACATCCACTCATCCCCCAGGTCCTGACGCTCCCGCGCATCCCGCGACCACCACCCACCCCTCGGCCAGCACAGAATTCCCAGGCGCTTTTCAAATACGCTTGGTCAACCTGTATGTTCTCCCCGCCACTTTCTCGTCTCGTCCCTTACAGAACCTCGGTTCATGCTGATAATCCTCCCCTCAACAGTGGTCAACTGGAAGCGTGGTGGCCGGCGCCTGCGCGAACACCGTCTTCCTGTACTTGATCCTGACAGCGGCGTAGTCACCTCCGTCGCTCTCGATGCCGACTGGCTCATCGCGGGGCTTGCGAACCATCGCATCTATGTTTTTTCCACCCACACCGGCTCACTCATGCGTACCCTCGTCGGGCATGAGCTTGGCGTCTGGGCGGTCGACCTCATCTCACGCGGAGGCGCGCTCGACCCTTCTCATCCTCCACCTCCATCCCTTAACAGTCTTGGGGCATCACTAGGCGTATCGGGCATC
>QFDX01006077.1:0-10801 GCA_003315875.1 Lactifluus piperatus | reverse complement strand
ACTGGCGATGAAGTCAATCTAACTGTACCACCTGCAGTCCCAGCCACTGAGGACTGGCTCAGAGAATGAGAAGGCGACTGTCTATCCCTCGCCAAACGATCCCATTCACCCCACGCTGCTCGAGGAGGCAGCGTTTCTCTTCTAGGCAATGGTGGTTGTCTATCCCTCTCGTCCCTGAACTGACCTCCGTCCCGTTCCCGTTCCCGTTCCCATTCCCGTTCCCAGTCTCTGCGGCCAGCACCAAAATCTGCCCCGTGCTCTCCACGGCCATGAGCGGGCTGAGGCAGCGCATCCGAGCCCCCACACCAATGGCCTCTTTCACGGCCTGCACCAGGTGCCGCAGTCCCCAGCGCCGAAGATGCATTCGCGCTTCGTCCGAGTCCTCCCCGACTCTTCCATCCATTTGCCAGAGCTGATGACAATGCCCCACCAGGTCCTTTCTGCGCCGACGACGAGTCACCAAAAAAAGTTCGCCTGCCATTGTGCACTTCTGGTATCCAGGACATTGGCGGTGAGAACCTGCGCCCTTATCAAATGCAAGAAGAGCATCGCGAGCAGGCACCAGTTCATTCCTCAGAAAGGGCCCCCCGCGCACTGGTAAGTGACGGTCACTGTGACCACCTCTGCGACCACCACCACCACCGCAACTAGCACCACCAGCACTACCAGCACTACCACGGTGACGAGGACACGGACGCAGCGAGGATGAGGGAGCAGACACAGTGAGGACGAGGACAAGGACGCAGACGCAGCGAGGACTCAGGTGCAAACACAGCAAGGACAAGGGCACGAACACAGTGAGGACGAGGACGAGGGCGCAGACGCAGACGCAGCAAGGACGAGGGTGTGGACGCAGATGCAGCGAGGGCATGGTCAAAGACCCAGTGAGGGCACGGATGAAGACGCAGCGAGGGCACGGATGAAGACGCAGCGAGGGCACGGATGAAGACACAGCGAGGGCATGGACGAAGACGCAGCGAGGGCACGGACGAAGACGCAGCGAGGGCGCGGATGAAGACGCAGCGAGGGCACGGACGAAGACGCAGCGAGGACGAGGGCGCAAACACAGCAAAGACAAGGGCGCGAACACAGCGAGGACAAGGGCACTGACACAGTGAGGACGAGGACACGGATGTGGACGCAGCGAGGACGGCAGACACGGACTCATTGTCTCCTGTATAATACTGTATTATAGATTAATGAAAGCCTGTTTACCCATTTGTAAAAACCTGAAGGATGGTGGGAAGTAAACCACCATGCGGGAGTGGGTATGGGTTGTGGCACCACCAGCTTACCTAATGTACCTGTGGAGTGCTGTCGAGGACTGTCGGCAACAGTGGAATGCTGTCACGAACTATCGGCAATAGTGAAGTGCTGTCGCGAACTGTCGGCAACAGTGGAGTGCTGTCAGGAACTGTCAGGAACTGTCAAGCGCTGTCAGTGCTGTGACGTCTGTCACGCTCTGTCAGCAAAAACGCGGTTTGCTGATGGAGGCGACATGAGGACAGCGACGCGAGGTGACGCGAGGACAGCAACGCGAGGTGACGTGAGGACAGCAACATGAGGCGACGTGAGGACAGCGACCCGACCCGACCCGAGGACAGCGACGCAATGCGATGCAAGGACAGTGATGCGAGGGTGATGTGAGGACAGCGATGCGAGGTGACGCGAGGACAGCGACACGAGGCGATGTGAGGACAGCGACCCGACCCGACCCGAGGACAGCAATGCGAGGTGACGTGAGGACAGCAAGGCGAGGACAGTGAGGAGCAAGGCGAGGACAGTGAGGAGGACAGTGACATGAGGACCGCACTATGACCACAACGTAGCATAGCCTGTATTTTATTTAGATAAAATGATCATTCATTCCTCTATGTATACTGTGTGGGAAGTTTGAGGTTTACCGATGTTGACTATTATTGCATGTTTTGCTACTTACCTGACTTACACAGTACATCCTATTACTTATCTGGCTTAGACTGCTTAGCCCATTTGAACCAACTTAGTGTACTTGTGATGAACTTAGAGATGTTTGTTTGTTATCTCACTAAGCCCAAAATAAGTGGCTTACAAGGCTTACTGGGCTTATTTGTGGAATAAGTAACCTAAGCCCACTAAGTTTTTTTCCCTTTTTGCTGATGCTAGGACTAGCGTGCGTTGGTATGTTGAGAGTGGAGAGCAGGGGGGATGTAGTGTCATCGATGGTGGTGGGAGTACAACTTGAGGTGAGTTGCCAACGGTCGAGAGGCCCGATTGCGTTGTAACATGGCTATAACCTAAATAAGGACAAAACAAACTTTACTAATATGAAAATGAAAAACAAAAGAAAGTAACAATAAGAGAAATACCTAGGTCCGCAATGACAATTGCGGCATAGTGCATGCTTGACGCGGCTCGGCTAGCTCAGACTCAAACCATGCGCGCTGTGCAGCACGATTTAATTAGCTTAATATCTCGTGGCGGATCTACGCAAGCCAGGCCGCCCGCGTAGTGCTGACACGACATGCTAGGCAGCTTGACGCAGCTCGGCTAGCTCAGTCTCAAGCAACGCGCGCGTGCCCTTGAGCCGTTCCGGCGGACCATTAATAAATATGAGGCGTCCATATGTGGCCACCTTACATAAGTATACCCTTGCTGTGGCTCAAGCCGAAAAAGTTGGATATGTGATCAGATAAAATAGATAAAAATCTGAAAATATTTGAGCATATGGACCTCCCCAAAAGCTGGGGGGTCCTCTGCAAACATTAAGCGCCAAAGTTACTTCTTCCAGAGATAATCGCAGGCAATGTCGGTTCAGGGGTTCGAACCGGTTCAGAACCAGTTCAGAGATTTCCTCTGCTAGCTGAACCCTGAACTGGACCATCAGTCCGGTTCAGGGCTCTGGCTGAACCTTGAACCGGACCATCGGTCCGGTTCGGGTTGGTCTGGTTCAGAACCGGACCTTGACACCACTATTCACAAGGTATTTCAATATGGCAGTGCTCTGAACTGATCATCATTCTCTGCGTGGCGACACTCTCAGCTCATTCTGTGGCTTCCATCTACCGTTCGTGAACCAGTCTTCTATTTCCGATTGAGCACTTAAAGTGAGAGATAATTGACAGTGTTGACCGGAGTACGCATATTCTTCAAACCTCGAGTGACTCACAGCACCCGATTTCATCTCCTGTCTTGTAGATCCATGCATACTGCTATCTCGATTCTGAGTACCGTGGCGGTGTGATAATTGCACCCAAGGTGCACCTCCTTTGATGTCTATCGTGACGGTTGCGGTGTATGCAATCCTCTTTATCACCATGTTCGTTGGACTTGTGCAACGGGCCCAATCTTCTAGGGAAGGGTATGGATTGCATTAGCGATAGCGGCTGAGGTGCCTACTCTGGTACGTTCTGTAACAGAGGCTCTTCGTCGTCACTCATCTGAAGTAGATTCTTGTTGTGGCAAACGTCAATCATAAGTAACTTATCTTCGAACTTCTTTCGACTCACTCAGTTTGCGATCGTGATTGCGCGTACAGACTTTTAAGGGTCCATTCACTTGGTATGTGGCGTTCTCTCATTTCGGATCCTTATATAGCATCTGAACACGATGGTAGCTGCTTCAGGTTCCAAGAGGTGGGCCTTTCCATGAGAATTGCCCTTCGTCGCACCCTCGTCTATCTGCGAATTCTAGTGGTGATTTCGTGAGTATTTCCACAAACATGTAGCTTTTTAATATGACCATCTGAGCGCTCGCTGAAACGGATCTGTTGGCACAATGACGATGTTCGGAATACTATATGAGCATGAGGGACAACCATATTAGATTTTTCGCACGCATTTTTAATGCCAACATATGGCTAAGGTGTCTTAAGTCAGACAGAACGTCGAGTACAGGAACTGTGTCGTGGCCAATCACCAATGTCAGTATGGTTATTTCCGTAACTTCTACAATTGTCAAGGGCAATGACAGGAACACCCATGAGGTGACGTAGTTGCAGATACACATCTTGCTTTTGGTATTAGCTATCACCTTTAGGGCATGTTATCAATACTTTATTCTGGAGTGATTTGTAGAGTGGGGCTTTAGTTGTAGTACCGTCGGGGGTTGGGGAGTTCTCTCTAGCCATAATTAGCTAGATTTGTTCCTTTGCTAGTACTATTCTGTTTTAGTGTTGTTTCCACATGGTGATTTGATTTCAAGGTCCTGCCAGTAACTTAGGTTACCTAACAGCTGGAGCGGGTTGTAGTGGTCCGTGGGGGCTCAAGAGATGGGCTTCTGATCGCCTTAGTCCAGGCATTTCGGTCTCCCTTTCAGGAGTGACTATGTTGCCTACCAGTTTCTGGAGCAGGTCTTTGGTCTGTGGAGCTCAACAAGGAGAAAAGCATTTACGTGCCCCCAATGGGGCTCAAGTTATGGGGTGTGTTTGTCGCCATTAAGGCTGGTTACGGTGCCACATGGCAGGTCTGGGTTGGTATTTTGGTATTTTGGTATTTCTCTCTATTGTCTTTCGCACATGTAATAGAATGTATATGCTCCCCCAAGGGAGAATGGGGCAGGGAGCCATGGTGTATCACGAGAGCAATGGTGTGTTGCTCACCCTTGCCTGGTGTGGGAAAACTCAAACCTGGTGGTGGTTCGGGTTCAAGGGGCCTCCTAGAGCCACATCGTTTTGGGTCAGGTGCTCAGTCGCTCATCGGCCCGGGTTACATAAACGGCTGATCAGCAGCTTTGGCCATTGCGTTTCAGAGCTTCGGCCTTATCGATGTCGATGTCGTCACCTCGTGCTGAGGCAGCTGAGCAACGTTCTGATTATAGACGCATCCACCAGTTTTTTTCACCGTTTTCCAGTGCCATGCCGGTACTTCCTCTTGGGTGGGTTGGGTCATCTTCCGTAGTGCTGTTCCGGCGCGGCTTGACTGCAAACCAAGCTTCTGCTTTGGCTTTCTCGAACATAGGCCATCGTAGAAGGTTGCAAATCCATCGAGCTCCCTTTGCATCATCTTTTGCATAAGTGATTAAACAACGTTCAAAAAATCGGGGGGAGGGGGGATGCATATGGACAGGGATATTGACATGCTGCGCTTTGTGTGAAGAGAGCGACCAGAAAATCAGTTGTAGGACTATGGCAATTCGCCTCTACTCTACCACACGGCCAGGATGAAGGTGTTTGTGATACTTGGCCGTCGCATCGTGTGATAAGCATTGTAGAGGGGCAGAAGGTTTCAGTTGTGGGATAATGAGGCAATTCAATTCCATTCAAAACCATCGGGAGAACTCCTTACAACTGTGATACATGGGGCTAGAGGAAGCTAAGCATTGGAATGACGATGATAGGGCGAGAGCATGAATAATCACATCGACGTATAGAAGTAAACACTACTGTAAGGACACGAAGTAAGGTACTCAACTTGAATGCAAGGTACAAGTAATGTAAAGGCGTGTTGAGACTTGGGACAATGTGTTGTGGGGACCACTGAAGTAACGGTAACTTGATCTCTGCTGAAGGGGGTCAGAAGCTAGTGGGAGAACAGATTGATAACACACCATGTCCAGAGTAGAATATATCGCCATCAGTCGAATGACTCGGTGCTACCTCCTCGTCATGTGTAATTCACCGCCACAGGGTGGCCAGCTGCCTTTTGTTCATGTAAAAATGGGGTAAATATACCACCAATATCCATAGCGTAATGAGAATAACAGGTAGAATAACCAGAATAACGAAGTTCCTCCAGGTTAGGCAAGATCTCCATAGTCATTTCTCCATCTCTTGAGGGTAGAGAATCAGCAAGCCCTTCGAGTCCGACTAACCCATTTACCAACTGAAGAACCTTCACATTGCTAAACGGTCTGAGAAGTTCACGCCATTGTATCCGATCAACTTGGTTGTGCCATTGTGACGATCGACGGTGCCCCTCGTGGCTGATCTTAAGTGTCTCCACAAGAGAGATTAGTGGTGAAAATGTAGTGAATATCTGTGTTGCAGAAGCGACCTGCCAGTCGAAGCGTCTGCAATCCTTCCGCAAGTACAAGGGACGTTCCCAATGTTTTTGATGTGGCTCCGCAACGAAACAAACAAAATTGCTTCCGAAAACGAGTTCAACAGTGCGAAATATGAGACACTCTAAAATCTGGATGGACTGCAAGGAGCGTGGAATGGTAAAGGTGGGTTGATCAAAAAAATACACATGAAGCACCTTGAGGGCAGGGGTGCTAATCCGAGCCAGAAGGCCTTCCAGGTAAGCGGTGACACCCTGGAATCCAAAAACACGAAGGTTAGAAAGAGTGACATAGATCATAGTTGTGTTATCCAATAATGGACTGACAACATCGCGGTTCGGAAGAGATGAGTGGAATGTGATCGTCAGCCATTCCAGTTGGTGCATAAGTGAGAGCCGTGTAAGTAGATAACCTGGGGGAAAGTAGGCAGATCGCGGGATGCCTACAAGGCGCAGCTCCACGAGGCCGCCGGTAGATGTGAGCAAGGGAGATGCTAAAGGGAGGGCAGTGTACCTCAGAAAGAGGCGGCGTAGGTTGGGGGCCTGAAACGTTTGGGGAAGTGTCAAACTTGTCTCTTCCTCGGTCTCGGAAATGATAACAACGCATTCCAGAATTGGGAATGGCCCATCCATGGCTGGGATGACCCTCTCCAAATTTGGGGACGGCATGAGAAGGGCAATATGATGCACACGATCATGGTGCTTGAGTGCGAGAAGCGCACCCTCTTCATCTTTGGCTGTCGTGCAAAGACGACCAAAGTAAACGATCGTGATCGGCAGGGACAGCGAATGTGCTAGCATGTCTGCTATAGACACTCCATATGTACAGACGAGGTGGAGATCCAGTACAGTTCTTGATCCAAGTATGAGGTATCACCACTGTCGAGAAACCTGAGCTAGCTTGTACCACCAACGCTGACGCGCCCAACAAATCATACGGCTGCCATCTGCATCTTCAGGTTCCTCTTGGATGTGCAATTGATAAAGAAGGAATACGTTGAGAAGCGCATCATTGTTGAGGATAGAAATCGGTGAGTATAGTCTGTTGCTAGTGGGCTCAATTGATGCACGATGTGGTGAAAGGAACAGGGACATGGAGCGTTGAGTCCTGCACCTTCGGGCACGTCGGCCAAATCTTCCAACAACGGGAAGACAAATAGTGGTGGATAGACAATCGGGAACGGAGGATAACAGCAACAGGATGAGGTTGAAGGCCCAAGAAGGCCCACATTGTGTAAGCGGGCGCTGTATAAAGTCACAGGATGTGTGTGCCTGTGCCGCAGCCTCAGGCTCGTGCGAAGTTTGAAGCGCTTGAAGCTTGAAGCTTGAAGCTTGAAGCCCAGTGAAAAACGCGTCGATGTTGGTCGACGTTATCTGATGAAATCCGATCGGCACACAATATGTCATTTGGCACCAGTGAGAGCCGTTCGTTCGCACAAATCACAGGCCCTATCGGGCTTTATCCGGTCCAGTCACTTGTCATCAGAAATCTGGTTCTATTCGACTATCCTAGGTCTACTACGCGCTTCCCCATCTATCGCCATTTCCCTTCTCTTGCCCAAGTCCCTCTCCTTCTTGTCCACTATGTTGACAGCTTCTCACGCGTGTGGATGATCGATGGGCATTATGGACATGCTTTTGAGGCCTTTGAGGAGCACTGAGATGAATGAGGATATGTGGATATGCGGATAGCTTACCTTCGCACGATCAATGTAAACCTGGTACAATAATAATCATAAGTCGTTTGATTAATGCATAGGGAACAATGGTCGCACCTGTCGTGTTTCATTGTCCTCTTGAACGCCTTTCCAAAATTGCTCGAAATTCTTCAGCGTCCCATGTGGATTTGTTGTTTTCCAATCGCGAGCACATTCCCATCTGGAGGGTAATTAGGCTGTGTGATCAAGTAAGAGACATCACGCACTTTGGTGAGATAAGCTGGGGAGGCTGCCATGAACGACGGTTGCCTTTACCCATCTTCGGACCTAATTTCTGAGCTTGTGGGGCAGCATCGGGTATCTGTCCAGATCGACTTGGTGCCAGTTGCCGGATCTCGTGGTCTGAACAGGTTGGTGCGTTGGCTTCGAAATTGGCAACGCTGACAACATTGCAAGGTCAGTAAGGCTAAAGTAGAATAACAAATGCGTACTTGGTTTGTTGTTGGGCCAGAGTAGCCAACGGTTGATCCGTCTGATGATTCACAACACTGCCCGAGACCAGGTTGTCAGTGCAGCAAGGGAAGATGTAAACAAAACGATCATACACGTCAATTGCCCCAATGAGTCGGCCTATTTTGCCCTCCAAAAGTCCCTCGTCGACTTTGCGATCTCGAACCAGATGTTCGAAAAAGTTGAGTAACCCCAATAAGCCATACTTTCTGCGCACAACGAGCTGCTTCAAGTCATCTAGACTGTGTGGGAGAAGCACATTAAGCTTTGGGTCCCATGACTCCCAGATATCCGCATCGTTTTGTATGTCCTTCGTCAATTCTTGAGGCGGTCGGTTGTAGACAGCGAGGGGATGGGTTTGTTTTGCAATAGGGACCATCTTTGGAAGTTTTTTGACCTTCTCCCGAAGTGTGCTCAGTATGGAACACGGCAACGTGAGGCTTGATGCCGGCTTTGAAGATGTGGGATGGGATACTGTGACTAGTACTGGATCAAGCGTGTTGGTATTCCATGTCGAAGGGATGCTAAGTGAGTCAATGGCGTTCGAATCTGTAGGTGATATGCGAGAAGGATCGTATGATGATGAAGATGTGTTATCTGTAGGCAAGGTTAGAACCAAATCACGTTCGGGCATAGAACTTACCATTCCGTGTCGAAGGGATGCTAAGCAAGTCAATATCGATAGTGAAGTTTGCTCTAAACATGTGTCAGCACATATACAACAGCACGAAGTCAGACCTACAATGGATTCTTCGATATCTTTGTGAGCATGAACAAGGCGAATGTAAACAATATAGTTATGACGTACCTTGGGAGCAGGGGGTGTCGTATTTCGAGGGTTATACTGAATGAGACATTGTTTTGGTACCATGTCTAATTCCTTATGTACGTCGTCACTGGCACTTGTTGCATCGCTCGAGTTTGTTGTGAGGTCGGTCTTGTCAGCGCCACAGGTATCAGAGTCCTCAGAGTCCTCAGAGGTAGCCTGGGCCTTCGTCTTTCCTTTCTTCTTCGATTGAGAGTTGCCATTAGTAGTCTCCACTGCGTGTTTTCGTTTGCGTTGCCCAGAGCTTGCACCAGCACTCCTTATTGTCTTTTCCACGTGACTGTGCGGTCACGTGTTTTTACTACTTTCATTTTATGCAAATTTTCGATGAGCTGTATCTCCTCCAAATCTTCACCATTCTCTTAGCAATTTCACGAGTGGAGTCTTGTACGCATAGAGCAGGTGCACACGAATTATTACAGCTGGAAAACCCCTTGTTGAGGTTTTCATTTTTGACCTGCAGCTGGGGAGCAGCAAAGCATCTAATGGTAATATCACTTGAAATATTGAATGCACCCATTAGCGGTTTTGTAGTGATGTTTAGGGATATATACTCTAGTTGCACACAATCCCTGGAGGTCCTAGTCATAGCCATTCATTCACAGGAGGCCCATCATCCCATATCATGCAAATTATCATAGATTGCATACAACTTGCAGGATTTCCGATGGAATAGCACACAACCTTGTATTTATACTACTTTATATATACTAGAGATGCTCCCAATGTGTCAAGGGAAGGTGGCGAGCCCCGCGAGAAGGGACTAAGAGTGGGGCTGCACACGAGGCAGGCCCAAGGCCTAGTACCTGGTAATCAAAGGCTACTCAGCACACGCATGGGCACAATACTCTGTATATTCACCTGGTAATCAAAGGGTACTATACAGGTGAATCAGCTATGGAACTAAGTAAGGGTTGAACGGGGGGTAAAAGTACTCACCTCAGTATGCACGCGGGCATGATACTGAGGTGGCTATCCTGAGGGCAGAGTATTTAACGCGGGGCCTTAGGGGCCCCGATAAGGACTAGCTACGAGTACAATGTAATCGTGCACACGTAAGGCATGCGTGCTGCGAGTGACAAGGCGCAGGGGAGGCTAAGTACAGTAAAGTCCTGTGGCCGAAAGGCTGGGCAGGATGAGGCATGCGTCGATCGCGGCGGCGATCCAATGATCCGATCGGCTTGATTCCAACACTCCCCCTCACTGAGCGCACTGTCTGCGACCAGCGGCGAGGTGCTTGATGAGGGCGGATCGGGAGCACCTTGGTAAGGGAGTCGGAGAGGCGATGAGTGAGGCAGGTGGCTGGCTCCGGCAATCACGCGTTGAGGCGACGGCAGACTGGTGGTCGAAGAGAGAAAGGAGAGGACAATCTCCTGGCGCTCGGAAGCCCAGGGGACGTTGGCATCATGAATGAATGTGTGGTGCGTGGTGTGGCAATCCTCAGCCGGGGTGTTGTTGACGTGGCCCTCAAGGGCGTGCGTGTCCTCGCCATGTGCAAGCCGGGGGTCCAGCGTACCTATGAGGTACCTGTTGGTCCGCTTGACAGCGTCCTGATGTGCAAGGTCAAATCCTCTTGAATCGCCGTGTCCCAAAGTGGACGGCCAGGAGGTTGCCTAAGGGAAGGAGGCTGCAGAGCCTCTGCATAGGACGTCGCAGCTGCGAACGCGTGTTCCAGCGAGCCGAAGTCCTCGGTAATGAAAGACGCATGGGAGGTCTCGAGTGACACTCCCCCTGCCTCGTCGGCGTCCGTGTCGGTCGTGACGCCCTCGCCGGAGGTGCGCGCAGAGCGCGAGGTGGCGACGGGCTCCAGAAGGGGACGGGCGAGCACG
>QFDX01005986.1:0-11333 GCA_003315875.1 Lactifluus piperatus | reverse complement strand
ACCATGTGGCCTAGTTGTCTTTCGGTATGCCTTGTCAGCGAATGGGCGGATCAATGGCTCGAAGGTACACAACGCGATGAAGTCGTTGAGAAGGGGCTTGAGGAGTTGGAGTTGGAGGTCTGCAGACTTTAGGCAGCGAGCGGGCGATCTGTCTGCTGTCGCGTGCTGGTCACTCGCCAATGCTCAGTTTTCCTCATGACAAAAGTAGAAGGAAGTGAAAGTTTTCATTCTAATATCTTAGTATTTTGACTGGAACGCCTTAATCTTTTACGAGTCCTGCACCATTACGGTAAGTCTACTGGGAAGTGCAGAAATGCAGAAAGGGGGGGAGAATAACTCACGCTCGACCTCAGCCACAGCCCAAAACTAATAAGCACATCTTTCTGAGGCTGTTCCGCAGAAATGTTCTTTGATGCATTGTCAACGACTATCTTGGGCTCATTCTCTTTCTTTTACTGTTCGAATCCTGCCTAACTATCGAGTTTGTGGTTGTCTGAGTGTTGCACGTTGCGCTCAATGTGCATGCGGACCTGGGATATCGTAGAGAGCAGCTCCGAGCAGGCAATTCGGCATCAGCAAATCTGCACTTTCCTTTCTCGGACTTGTACAAGCTCGTGCTCCTGAAAGCTTAGAAAGTCAGAAGCCAGAAAGCCAGGTCCCATTCTGAGAAAGTTCATAATTTCCATGACAAGTTCACAAGTCGAAAAGGACACAAATCAAAAAGGATCAAAAGTGCAAAAAAGGAGATATATTTTTTTGGGATTATCTACTACACCAGCAAGCACTAATTAGCGTCGTCCTCACTGTCGTCGCGTCATCGCTATCGCCCTCTCTATCGTTGCGTCATTGTCCGCTTCTTGATCCCTCCGCGCTCGAGTAGATCCTTGCCCACCCCCTCGGCTTCCATAACGACATTGTACAGTTTGTCACCGGCAGTGGTCTCGAGCGCTGTGCTTTTCCCGTGGCCTTCTGGTTTGAGCACATGCAGTGACGCAACGAGGCCCTTGACCCAGCGCGCATCGAAACCAAGCGGCGGAGTATAGTTGAAATCTAGCTGGGATAGCCTCGAACAGACCGCATCATGTTCCTGTTTTCGTAATAAATCCATTGAGCCTAATCGGCCCCCTTTTCCTTGCGAGCGGGTGAACACGAACCTGTGTACAACGCATGGCGTCATCCTTGCCTCTACGCCTCGTCATTCCCATGCTCCTTCTCCGCGTTCCACCCAGTCGCGTCCGCCTATTTCCGCAACGTCTCGACGTCAGCCCGCATGCGCTTGATGTCGCGTTCACCTTGGCCAGCTTCTCGCTCGACAGCCTTTCAGTGCTTTTCGAGTTCGCCGAGCTCGCGCCTACTCATCTCGAGTCGTACGCGAACTTGTTTCTCCTCAGCAGTTGCCTGGGCCAGCCGCGCGCGGGCGTCCGCGATCTTTGGCCTATGTATCCGCCACCGCCAGCAGACTGTCCGGACGTACCGGCGAGACCGGTAAGGAGTGTTTGGAGGAGATCTTCGGCGGAAGCGAGCGCGGTCTGCCTCGGGGTGTGTTTGTCTTTGACGGCGTTGTACTGGGCAGTGACGGCATCTACCTGCGTCTTTTTCTCCGCCAGCGCAGCTTCACGCTGATGTCAGAGTTGGGGGATATAAAAAGGTGTAAAGAGTGACTCGGACGCTCACCTCACTCAACTCGCGCGCAGACGCACCCTGTGAGGTTACTTCGTCCTTGATAGTGACTCTCTTTGATCTCCGCCTGGGTACGCAGCTTGATGACCACTTTTTCGAGCTTGAGACCGCCCCACGTCTGATTCCGAGTGTGGATCGGGGAACATGCAGTATACATGATGACGAAGAGGAAGGCGAGCCAGAATGTGAGTGCAAGCGCAACGGGCGAGCCTTGCATACTGAGGTCCTTGTAGCGCACGAAGTAGCCATTGAGGCGACATGGGGTCGATGACGATAGGCACGTGGGTGGATGCGTCCATGATCCCTAACATAAGGTGATTGTCATGTCACGATGCATAAACAGTCATACCTTGGCATTGCAGGTATTTCTTGAGGTTTTCAAGCCGATATAGCCAGGTGCAGTGAGGAGTAAGCACCCGCAAGTAAGTTTGGGTACCCCGGCTGAGTTTCTCCTCCTGACCAAGGACTATCAAGATGGGCTCCATGTTTGCCCACGCGATGCCGACAGGAACGAAGAGTAAGCACAGCATAATGAAGCACCACTGGAAGAGGACCGACAATTCGGTCGAGTGTTTTCCGTCAGTGAAGGCTTGCGAGCCTAATGTGTCTAGGGCAGTCGAACCGCCAAGTACGAGACACCAACCTGTAGGTGGTAAAAAATATCTGTGGACGCAAAGGGAGTCAGTACGTGGTTTGGCAAAATTTTCGGCCACACGGTTGGCCACTTACTGTTGATGGAGTGGGAGCTGCTTGAGGCTAGAGGGAGAGGTGGTGGTGGGAGGCGGTGGTGTCGACAGCCGTGAAAAGGAAGTCGAAGCTTGGTAAAAAAAATAAGATCACGTGGGAGTCGTCTGTCACTTCCGATTCAATTCAAACGACGACAACGACAGCCAGGACCGCCAATATTCCCATATCGACATTTCCCCATCCCCATCGTCTCTCCCCCAATCCTCAAGGACGATGAGGAACATGATTTCTTTGATGTTAAGACAGTTTGTAAAGGCTGTGTTGATATGAGCGACGCCGAAACTATACACCCCTCAAGCATCTCATTTTGCCCCTGACTGGATGTAAAAATCGACTGGACATCCTGCGCAGAGCGCTGCGATTCCCCACATGAGGCCAATCTGTGCTTGCGAACTGACCGTAGGATATCAATTTAGTTCTGTCCGAGCTCTCCCCTCGATATCGGACCTACACCGTGCCTCGAAATTCCGATTAATCCTGTCATTCCCATTCCGTCTGAGTTCCCTAAGCCTCCCTTCACAACGCCGGACCCATACTGGTCGTACCCTTGCGTTCTTCGATCCCCTCCGCTGCGGCGCATACACTGACACGCTTCACTCTCCCTTGAGTTCTCGATTCGGAGATACTTACCTCTGCACGACATCGTGTTTTCCGCCGACACTGTTTGCTTGACTAGTTTGTTTCTTGATTCCTCCAGGGGCAATGAATCTTGTCGCACCTTCTTTACAAACTTGCATCGACGTATCAATGGAGTCGCCTTCCTGCAAGAACGAGCCAATTGGCGTGAAGCTGTTGGTTGTTGATCAAGCGACTGCAGGGGAATCGTATAACTAATATCACAGTGTAAATGACTAGAAACCAATGAGCTTGGGGGACTCCACGTTCCCAGGGTCTTTTGGCTTAAAAGAGTGAGAATGAGGTGGTATTTATTTTCATGAGTATGGAGGACTAGGAGGCGCGGTGGCTGAGAGCCTTAGATTCGGCTCACCATTTAAATAGCGAATTATTTTTCTGTGAAGAATAGATTCAGGAGGGATGATCGATGACTCCCGTCGCATAAGGATGTGAGCCCATGACTTTCAGAAAGATGGCCTCCCCCAATCAGCCAACAAACAGAAGACGCCACAGTCTGGTAAAGCACAATACTATATTCTGAACATCCAAGCAGGTGTATAAGGACGTTCGAGGTGAGCAATCCTAAAATTTCTTCTAGAATAGCAAATTATGGTCAACTCGCTATGAGAGGTGTGTTTTTTTTTTCGAATCTGCATTTATATAGCAAGATATGTTTACAAAAACAAAGATGCGCTCGATTGTCTATCTAAACAATTTAGGTGAAATGGTATGATGTCATGTCTCTAATATGTGTGATGGTGTATGTGTACAGAAGCTCGGCAATGATTAATGAAATAATGATTCCGTGACTACCCATTATGCATGATCGATGATCGATGATCGATTATCTTCGGGGAAGGGGGGTTCCTTTCACATCGGCCTAATGCAGGCCTGGGTCTCCTCGATGAACTTGGCCAAGGCATCTCCCCTGGCCTTGGTCCCGAATATAATGTTTGGTGAGAGGAGAGTATGACGTGTGTTCAAGTTCCTACTAGCCTGAGGTATCGCCTCGGGGCACGTATGAAGATCAAGCGCCGTATGCGTCTATCCATCACTTATGCACTGGCAGTCACTTGACCGTGGGCTTATCAGTCAAAGGCTATACACCCTCAGCACTAGCCAACTGCCCCCAGATCCCTCACCGTCCGACCACCCCTCACAAGTCAAACGCCACGCATACTCCGTCTCCTAGCTCCATGCCCGAGACAACATTTTCATCTTATAACCTTGATTTGATCTCCAAGGCATTGTCCGACTATGCCAAGCAGACCGGCATAGACCTCACAACAAACCCATTCGCAGACCAGCTCCAGAATTTTGACTCTATCGATGCTATCTCTCAGCTACTCCAAGACAGAGCACAGGCGTTCACAAACTATCGGGACGAACATCGCAAGCTCATCAACTGCCTCAGCCCAGTCCTCCAGTTCCTACTTGCGTTCTCTGGTACCCTTGGCGAGGCCCTTGTTCTCGTGAGCACCACTCAGTCTATCCTTTCTTAACCATACCAACTCTACGCTACCCATCTCAGGCGCCGTTTCCACCTGCGAAAGCAATCTTCGTCGGAGTCGATGTCTTCCTGGCAGTATGTATCCCTCTCACCTTCGATTCCATCGTCCTCACATCCCGGTCGATCAGGCTGCTTGCGGAGTCACTACGAGTTATGACGCGCTTGTAGACATCTTTGAGCGTGTAGGGAACTTCCTGAAACGACTTCACATTTACACTCAAGTCCGGTTCACGCCTGCCATGACGGATATCATCGTGAAGATTATGGTGGAAGTACTATCAGTGCTTGCCTTAGCAACGAAGGAGATAAGCCAGGGTCGTTTAAGTGAGTAGATCCTCTCTCTCAAGTTCTTCGTTTCTGGACGTGTTGTAGGGAAATTCGTAAAGAAATTATCAGGAGAAAGCAAAATCGAGGCTGTGCTGCGGAGGTTGGCACAGCTCACCGACGAAGAAACTCGGATGGCCCAAGCGCTGACTCTCCGTGGGGTCATGGGCGGTACGTAACCATGGCATTTACTTGTTGAATGACCTGAACTGTGATCCTGTTAGACGAGAAGTTACAAAAAGAGATGCGAACCTGGCTTTCCCCTCCGGATCCGTCGGAAAATCATAATATTGCATGGGGACTTTGTAAGGATGGGTCTGCCACTGGGACGTGGTTTGTCGAAGGTGTTTTTGAGGAATGGAGAAATTCGGGATCACTCATGTGGATATATGGTAAACGTGCGTACTGATTCGTCTTGTAATCTTACACATACTGACGGCTGCCTACCATCCCAACATGTCTATGTAGCGGGATCTGGAAAGAGTGTGTTGTCGTATGTGTCGCAACAATCATGTAATCCCAGCGTGATTAAAATTTTCAACCAGCTCCACTATCATTGAAGCGACCGAAGCAATTTCAGACACCGAATCAGCCCTGATGGCATATTACTATTTCGATTTTAGGGACACCGCAAAGCAGGGTGTCCGTGGATTGCTCAAGTCGATCCTTACCCAGCTCAGCTCTACTTCCGGTCGTTGCAGCCGCATTCTTTCCGACCTATATTCCGGGCATAAATCTGGATCTCGGCAGCCTGGCGATGATCAGCTTAAGGAATGTTTAGTGAACATGCTGTCATTCCGCGAAGCGCCCACGACTTACATCATCATCGATGCCCTGGACGAATGTCCCGACATCTCTGGCGTGGAGTCCCCTCGAAAACACGTCTTGAAACTTGTAGAAGAGCTTCTCAGTTTACAACTCTCAAATCTTCGTCTATGTTTGACGAGTCGTCCCGAAGCGGATATCATTCCTATCCTCGAGCCTTTGGCTTCCCACCCTGTGTGCCTTCACGACGAGAGTGGACAGAGAGAGGCCATTAGGGACTATGTTGAATCGGTGGTTCACTCTGACCTGAGGATGAAGAAATGGAGGCCGGAGGATAAAGACTTGGTGATCGCTACACTTGTGCGGAAGGCTGACGGGATGTAAGTTGCGAGTATCATACCACCCTTTTAGTTGCTTATGCGACGCAAATAGGTTTCGATGGATTGCCTGTCAGCTGGAAGTGCTCCGTCACTGCTTTCCCGCAAGTATCCCTGACGCTCTGCATGAATTACCCGACTCGTTGGATGAAACGTATGAGCGTATTCTGCTAGGGATTCTGCCAAGAAACCGAGAATATGCGCAGCGACTCCTGCAATGCCTTACTGTCGCGATCCGACCTCTTCGAGTTGAGGAGCTCGCAGATGTCCTTGCAATCCGCTTCGAGCCCGGAAAGCATCCAGAATATCATCCCGGTTGGCGGTTGGAGGATTCTCGAGAAGCTGTTTTATTCGCATGTTCAAGTCTAATTTCGGTTGCCAACGTAGATGGGTCACAAATCGTCCAATTTTCCCATTTCTCTGTCAAAGAATTTCTCACATCAGGCCGCCTCGCCAAAGCAGGGGAGGACCTCTGCAGCTATCACGTCCTTCCGCAAGCGGCACATTTGATCCTCGCACAGGCTTGCTTGAGCACCTTACTCCGATTAGATGACCAAGTTGACAAAGAGAGGATAAAGGAGTTCCCACTGTCGATCTACGCAGCTCAATACTGGGTTGAGCATGCTCAATTCGAAAACGTGTCGCCAAGCATAGAAGAGCTTATGGAGGAGCTATTTGATGCAAACAAGCGGCATTTCGCAACGTGGGTGTGGATATTCGACGTGGATCGACCTTGGGATTGGGTGGAACACATGTCGAGCGAGCGCCCAACTCAGCCGGAAGCAGCTGGGTTGTATTATGCCTCCTTGTCCGGTTTCCGTGGTCTTGCAGAACACCTGATTTCCAGCTGTCCGTGGAACATCGATGATTTGGGAGGCATTCACGGCACTGCATTACATGCTTCCCTGGTGAAGGGATATTTCGATATCGCCCTGCTATTGCTTGAGCACGGCGCGGATGTGAATGCCGTAGACGAAGACGGCTTGAGTCCGTTGAATCGCGGATCACAAAAAGGACGTCTTGACATTGTTAAATTCTTATTGAATTTCCAGCCATACACCAATATACATGTTCGCGATGGCGAGATCGCAACGAATGTGGCGTCGCGCACAGAAGAACCGGAGGTTGGGAAAGTATTGCTACGTTATGGCGTAGATGTGGACTCCCGGGAGAACGACGGATGGACCTCATTGTTTTCGGCGTCACGACACGGCCATTTGGATATCGTGCAGCTGTTACTTCAGAACAGCGCTGCAGTGGACTTTCGGGAGAACGATGGCTGGACCCCATTGCATTTGGCATCACGATACGGCCATTTGGATATCGTACAGCTGTTACTTCAGAACAGCGCTGCAGTGGACTCCCAGGAGAACGATGGCTGGACACCATTGCATTTGGCGTCACGATACGGCCATTTGGATATCGTGCAGCTGTTACTTCAGAATGGCGCTGCAGTGGACTCCCTGGAGAGCGATGGCTGGGCCCCATTGCATTTGGCATCGCGAAATGGCCATTTGGATATCGTGCAGCTGTTACTTCAGAACGGCGCTGCAGTGGACTCCCGGGAGAACGATGGCTGGACCCCATTGCATTTGGCGTCACGATGCGACCATTTGGATATCGTGCAGCTGTTACTTCAGAACAGCGCTGCAGTGGACTCCCGGGAGAACGACAGCTGGACCCCATTGCATTTGGCATCGCGAAACGGCCATTTGGATATCGTGCAGCTGTTACTTGAAAATGGTGCTTCTGTAGACTCCTGTAAAAATGATGGCGACACCCCACTAAACGTGGCCTCGCGCAACGGCCATCTGAGTGTCGTGCAGGTGTTACTCCAAAACGGCGCAGCTGTAGAGACATGGAACAGCCAAGGCTTTGCTCCATTACATTCAGCATCAAATTCCGGATATCTCGATATTGTACATCAACTACTCGATCACGGTGCAGTCGTCAACATGCACACCGTGGGTGGAATGACCGCCTTGCATCTGGCATCCCATGTTGGGAAACCCAACATTGCGGACTTGCTGATCGAGCGTGGTGCTGATGTAAATGCCAGAGATGACGAGGGCAAGACTTCATTACATTTTGCAGCACAATCTGGGCACCTCGATCACGTGCTTCTGTTACTTCGCCATGGCGCAAATATAGGCGCACCTTGCGCGAAGATGCAGACCCCTTTGCACCTAGCAGCAGCGAACGGCCATTCCGACGTTGTTGAATTGCTCATCCGGCGCGGTGCAGAGATCGACAAGGAGAATGAGGACAAGGAAACCCCACTGAACAAGACATCGAGCAATCGGAAACTCCAAACTGCCTGTATACTAGCCAAATGCGGACCAATTGCGGATTCGAAAGATCAAGACGGTTGTACCCCATTTCACCTAGCAGCACAACAAGGGCTTCTTAACATCGTTAAGCTTCTTGTCCAGCTCGGCGCAGATGTCAACATTAGGAATGGAAACGAGGAGACCCCACTAGATCTTGCCTGTAGAAATGGGCAACGCGGCGTTGTGAGCTTCTTGGCTGAACATATGGGAGTGCCACATCTGTATCGTATGGCCAGTGCAGGCATGACGGCGCTGGACACGGAACTACAAGTTGCCGACTCCGACTATGTGGAGGTATCAACCAGCGGCAGTGAAGACGCAACCTGCCTTGACAGCCCGGGCACTTCCGAGTCGTTGCTTATTGCATCTGATAAAGGGGACCTCAACATGGTACGGTTATTGCTTAGCCGCGGTGCAGACGTCAAAGAACGGGATACAATCGGCCAGACTGCATTGCATCGGGCGTCAAGAGAAGGGAGACTTGAAGTTGCAAAATTGTTGATTCAGCATGGCGCGAATGTGAATTGCAGGGACAAGTATGGGTGGACGCCGTTGCACGTCGTATCACGATACGGACATTTGGCTGTCGCGCAGCTTTTACTTGACGAAGGCGCCGATGTAAATGCAGAAAAGCCTGGCCTCCGTACTGCACTGCATCTCGCATCAGACTTTGGTTATTTTGAGATTGTCAAGCTACTACTTGAAAAGAGAGCGAATGTTCATGTGTATGATGATGAAGACCTCACACCAGCTCAGGTGGCGTTAAGGAGCGGACAGCGGGAGGTCGTGCAATTATTGTCGGAGTATGGCGCTTACTGAGGTATGATTAAACACGATATTACGGTACAAGCTTCTCAAATACGCATTTTCTCAGAGCGCTGGTATAAGTGCTATTTAGGTTGCCCTAGAATGGATGTGAGGATATACTGGCAGATTTGGGACGTTGGACTCGTTTTCTGGGTTGTGTTTACCCCCATTGCAATAGTTTGAGTACGTAGCAATACCAATTTGTAAATTAGATGTCGCGTTATATAAGGAGCACTTGCAACAGGCAAATGACTCAGACCTCCACAGGAACTTGGAAGTGACTGAGATTCTTGCGCGGGATGCTTCCAGATATCAATTTCCTCATTGGGTCATACTGCTTACAGAACACCATATCCATGGCCTAGCCCAGGTCGTTGCATCAGTCTCCTCGCATAGCCCGGAATGGGTTCCGTGGACATTGTGCTTTAGCACTGCCCATGTTTGAGCCTGTCAACGTACAGTGCCACGTTCTTCTTTCTAAGACATGACAGCATGTCAATATGCGGGCAGAGGAACGAACGAGGCAATGCTTTCTCTCCTGTAGTCGAGTGAGGAAGAAAGAAAACACAAGCACAGAGGTAGTCAAGTCCACGGAGCAGACACGAAATGCAATAAGGATGAATTGTAGTGCATGTGCATTATTTAGCACGGCGACCCATCCGATGTGCTCCGACTGTTTCCCAAGTCCAAGCGCCGGCACAACAGCAAAGGACGTAGAACACCTCTTCACGGTCATCGCGCGCGGCATATCGAGCGAAGGCGTCACAATCAGCGAGCCACACGCCTCGATCCGTCGTGTTCGAGTAGCCCAAAGGTGTAGTCGACGCCTCTGCGAGTAGAGCTGATGAGCCGGTGGTTGATAGGCCGTTGCAGAGTGCGCTCGATGTACGAGCGGATCTGGGGTGCCGTTGAGGAGAACAAACGGAGAGCGGGCCTCTGTGTGGCAGTAGGAACGAAATTGACTCGTACATGCCGTCAACATCGGTCTCACCCTCTACTGATATCATCCGCTGTACTTGTACTTCACCTGTATATGCATGAGGCATGCAGGTGAAGAAAAGCCAAAAGAAAAGCGCTGTAGTGCACCTCGGTGATGCATAATCTTCCAAGTTAGTCACAGTATCTCCCTTTTGAGACTGTGGAATGCGACCTCTTCAAGCTCAGAGGGAAGGGTATACTATACTCAAGCAGAGTAACGCAGTCCAGCGGCGCGCGTAATTTTAAGAAATGCTACGACGCAAGACGGCTTGTTGGTTTTTTTCAGCGTTTGAGGAACAGAGATGGGAGTAACAGAGAAAAGGACTTAGAAAGCACTGTCCGAGTTTTAGAATGAGATGCGAGGCGATCTCGCTCAGGTACTTTTATATCTCGACAAGACACGCGGCATGGGGTTTGTGCAAATGAAAGGCTGCCCAAAACCCAGTGGTATCCAGAGAGGGTGCGAAGAATCGCGGAATGAAGCTTTAGCGTGACCTGGTGACGAGGAAAATAACACAACATCGGCCGAGAGATAGCGATTAATGTTGAACGTTGATCTTTGAAAGTGAAGACTAATATATCGTGTTAGGAGTCGTGTCAAGTGGACACTACAATGTTCCAATACTACCAGTGCTGCCGTGCGGCAGTAAAGGTCACTGCTGTGCCCAAACAATTACTTGGGAATAGTGACACGGTACATGCCAAAACATCTATCTCGTCCTTTGAATTGACCCGATGCGGATGGCTCACGTGACTTGAAATCAACTGGACTACTCCTTGCTGAACTTCGACGCGACGCCATGACAACAGTGTCGCCACAGTCAGCGGGAGACACAGATTGAGGTGACATGGAACCGGATTCGTGCCGATGCCCACCCAAACATCCTCACTCCCAGAATTGTGGCTGTGACTGGCCCACTCATCAACCACAAACACAGACACAGACACGACACACAATCTATTGTTCATATTGCTGTCACAACCACCAGCCGAACTAAAATTCTGCTGTCTTAACCGACCACCTTCACTTTACATCCTATGTCCACACTCTCTGTCGGCATCAGTATATATATAAAGACAGCTGGAACTGCCCAAACAGATATCATTACTTGCTCATCACGGCAGCGCACTGCAGGAACCAGCCCAGCAAGCACTACAACTTGACTGCTGACGAAGGGAGGACTGTCGCCTTCGGAGAAG